>BRDA01014579.1:0-15440 GCA_036984385.1 Crenuchus spilurus | reverse complement strand
ACCTGCCCCCAATTCCTGTCCCCAAGGAAAAGGCTTTTTGTTGTAAATAGTTGTTTATAGCATCATTGAATCTCAATTTTTCCATCATTTCCTCACATTTACAATCTGTGTTAACATTTTACACCTTTACGTAAAAGTGTATGTGATCTGTGTGCTTCTTGGACCCAGTAGGTTGATACAGTAGGTCAAAGTAGAAAATAATTCTCAGGTAATATGTGACCCCTCCAGGGAAAACCAGGCCAAAGTCACTGGGCAACTTATTGAGCTATCATGTCAATATCGTGTCACTCACATTAGCGACAGAACTTATCCACTCGGTATTATTGCTGTAAATGATAATAAATAAATAATAGTCCCATATATCTATTGTAGTACATATTTTGATCAAAAACAAAACTTAAATTAAAAAAAAAAAAAAAAAAAAAAAAAAAAAAAAAAAAAAAAAAAAAAAGACTTTGACCTGGCTTTCCCTGGCGGACTCACATATAGGAGGAAAAAATGTTATAAAATAATTGACAGTATATCACATGCACAGTAATGCAAGGTATAACAATATATTGAATTATAAACACTATATCATGATACATATTAAATCGAAAGGTTCCTGCCCATACATAGTCCTGATGATGAAGCGATTTATTTATCCAAGGATGAAATGTTTTGTCACGTCATTCCAAATGGAACAAAGTGCCATTCTGGGTGTGAAGCATGAATGATATCTGCGCGTGTTCACTTGTGTAATCTGCACCAAAGGGGTGGAGCTTTACGACCTGTGTAAGTCAAGCAGCATCAGTGTCAGTAACAGTAGAGGGCCACAGGAAGCAAGGTCATGCTGCTGTTGTTCTCAGGGATCTGGGTTGTGTTCTCAGGGTGTAGATAATTACTGGATAGCTGGAGGATCAGTGTCCTAAGCCCAGGCTTTGCTGTAATCTTCACTGCTGTCCAATTAGGCTGGCGCTGACAGGTGCCACCAGTCAGCTGTGTTTGTGATCGTTTTCATGTATTTACGGTGACCCAAAAATTTGGATTTTTTTCTCAGCCTGTTTTGTTATTTGAGCTGGTAAACACAATACTGCTGCAAAGTATCAGTAGCAGCCTGTAGAATGTTGATATTTGTGTAAATGTCAGTGTGTCTTGTCAAAAAAGTCTTATTTGAACACAAATAAAGAAATACATTTAAAAAACTAACAAAAAAAAGGTCATCAGCCATCAATATGCTAATTTCATCAGCAGTACACTTGATTGATAATGAAGTATTGATTCAGGTAATGGATGATTTGGATGTTTACCTATTTTGTTAGTGAAATGAAGTCCACATTTGTGCAATCTAAGTGTCACATGATCTAGGCACCACTAACCAAACAACACCATGAAGACCAAGGAGATGTCCAAAAAGTCAGGGACAAAGTTGTTAAGCAGTACAAGGCAGGGTTGGGTTATAAAAATATCCAAATATCTGATGATCCCCTGGAGCACCATCAAATCCATTATCATCAAGTGGAAAGAACATGGTACCACAACAAACCTACCAAAAGAGGGCGACCCACCAAAACTCTCAGAATAGGCAAGGAGGGCATTAATCAGAGAGGCAACACAGAGACCAAATGTAACCCTGAAGGATGTCTGTCACAAAACCAACACATCTCATCACCCCAAGAACACCATTTATATTTCTTAACCTGTTTTGGTTCATTAATATTTTATTATGCTAAATCAGGTGCCTAGCTAATGGATTTAATACATGCATGTGATGGCTGAAGAACATCAAGGAGAACATCTGAAACCAACATTAGTTCTCCAGACAATAAACCTACTAAAAACGTGGAATCAAGAGGAAATGTGAACAAGAGGATGATGGATAGCCTACAAACCATCAAACAAAGCTGAGCTGCTTGAAGTTTAGCTCTAGTGGCAGGAAGTCACCCAAAAGTAATGTGACATACTGGAGATCACAAACAAATCAGCCTTATTCAACCAAATAATTATATCTGAACTCTTCCTGAGTTAAAACATTAGTAATGTGTTCTTTTTATTTGATTTGAGGTCTGAAAACACTGAATTTTCTTATTTTGACCAGCTATTAATTTTCTGTAAATAAATGGTCTAAATGTGAGAATTTGTATTTGAAATTTGGTAGAAATGTCATTAGTTTATAGAATAAAACAAAAATGTTCATTTTACACCTACACAGACCAATAAATAGTAAAACCAGAGAAATTGGTAATTTGCAATGGGTAATTTTTTCCAGACCTGTTTATCAGACGTTGAGAATGTTTTTTGATGTGACGTGTAGTCTTCATGGAGCTGGTGATACTGAGCATGCATTAACTGTGCAAGCGTCGCTCAGTACAACCTTAGTTGCTGGAGAGGCTTCTGTGGACCTTTGATTGGTGGTGCTGTGTGTATGGTTGTTGATGCATTGTGTAATGTCCACATGGAACTGGTGGTACTGAGCATGCATTAACTGTGCCAGTGGGGCTCAGTATGGCCTTAGTTTGGGGGTAGAAGTGGTTATGGTTAAGAGATTGCTTAAATGATATGTGCATGAAGTGAGTTTGGGTCTGAGACATCAGGTCTTACTGTTGATGTGCTGTAGGGCTTAATTCAGTGACACCCTGATAAAGGGAGGAGCCTACCTGATTGTCTATAGATTGTGATTCAGTGGGTATGTGGAGATGTTCGGATATGATTGAAGTTTATGGTGAAACCCCAACGATTATGTGCAGTATAATTTCATATCATACTAAAATACAAGCCCACACTAAATGTGTTTTTCCTGTGATGTGTAGCCATTTCCTGTCCTGCAGCTCGAATCTAGTGTGAAGGCAGGGTGAGACTCATGACAGTGCAGATCTACTCGCCAGTGCCTCAGTCACTGCATCTTTTCTCAACCCAGTTGGCCCACGGCCACGTAACCATAGTGACAGCAAGAATTTCGCCAAAGAGGATCCTCATATCAGTGTATATTTCCCTGCCTCATCCTACTACCTTCCTGAGAAAACAAGAGGACGGAGGGAAAGAATGTAAATAATTATTGCAGCACTTGTCTGGCAGCTGTGGGGTGTTTGTGGAGGAGGGCTGCTCAGACCCAGGCTCCACTGGAGCTGTGTTTGTAGCTTGTTTGCTTCAGCCATGCCTTAGAGCAATAACTGTGTGCTGTCAGGTTGCTTTACAGCGCACGAGTCACTGCTGTTCAGCCAGGGACATCCCCCATCCACAGCAGCTCCCTCCATCCATGTGCCTAATCTCACCACCCGGAATAGCACTCTGATGCTCCGTGTGTGTATTTAGGATTATTTCTCCAAACTCCTATGATTTTGATCCAGTTTCACCGGATTATCATTTATGTTTTCTGGAATCCGTGCTGACATTTGAGATGACAGTTCCATTTAAACCCATTTTGGGAAACTAATGAAATGGTGAAATGTGAGAGTATGAGGAAACAAAACAAATGATGTGTATGAACATTTATGTCTACACTTATTTGTATGTTGATACACATGGATATTATATATTCTTGCTTTATGGTACAAGGGTGATGTAGGACTGTCATCATATTTTGTACCCTACCATTGTGGCAACCTAAATAAATGATAAAATGTCAATGTTTTGATGAAACAAAGTAAATGATGTGAATCAAATAGCAGTAATCACAGGGCACAGTAATGTGATGCTGAGTAATGTGGGGCACAGCATATGCAGCAGATGTGGAGAAAAATGCTGTTAAGACAAGATCAGGCTGTTTTCTTCCCCTTTTCTCTCATCACTGATTTTGATCAAAGATGCACAGCCAGATTGTTGCTGTTACACTACATGTGCTGCAAGATTATTCCTCCCACAGACTGCAGATGTACCAGTTTTCTCTCCCAAAATATTCGTATGTAGACTAATTGCCCTTTTGAGTCAGTTCATAGTTGTGAATGCATCATAATTGGTATGCGCTGGTGATCAGTGTTGTTGTTGTGCATAATCTTATATAATCATTCAGACATGGCAGACTTTATAGTTTGAGCTTCAGATGTCTTGCCTGATTATGCATGCTTTAAACTTGAAAGCATGGCTCTGCATAATAAAGGATACATTGAGATAGTGTTCTATGCTACAGAGCCATGGTGGTGACATGCCATATAATTAAAAATAATGCATGTTTATGAATGTGACCCTAATATGTGGCCACAATATAATAAGGCATAGGAATAAGATAGTACAGCCATTAGTGTTTCAAACTTTTTTTTCTACCATATTGTAAGAAGGCATGATTATGCATCCTTTGGGTGTAAGAGATTGCTGCAGCCAGGGTTGCCAGGTTCGTGGGATTCCCGCCACAGTAGGTTATTTTGAAAATGCAGTGTGGGTGACAATTCAAGGTCTTGATGTGTTTTAATAATTACAAAATAATAATGATAATGATAATGCCATTGTATACAAACTGCTTCACAAAGTTGTCATATAAAATGAAAAACAAACGAGGTTAACAGAAGATTTATGAGTAAGTATGATGATAGTTCTTTTGTCATCTACAGCCTGTTTTCTTCTCTGTCTGTATCTGTGACTCCCCACCTTTACCAGCAGACCTTTACCAGTCAGAATATGCACTGTTCCTTAACAGTTGTTTAGCTTCTATTATATTTGAATATTTATTTATTGTAGTTGTAAATGTATTACATTTGCATTGAATACAAATATATGTATAGACAATACTTAGCTGTTTTTGTACAATGCTATTTGCACTTCTGGTAGATGCTAACTGCATTTCATTGCCTTGTACTTGCAGTATATAATGACAATAAAAATGAATCTATCTTTATTTACTTTGGCCTAGTTTCAGGTTCTGAAGGCAGTTTTTAGACACTGGTTGAACGTTTTGCTTAACTTGGGAAAACTGTTTACAGCAGCACTGTCTAGCTGTTAGCCCGTCAGCTAACGCTAGCATAGAAGTATTGGACACTAGTGTTTGTACTCCGTCTTGGCCATTGGTCTTTCTAAATTTATTTTCTGGCCTTGACCAAGCCCAGCTACTGTTTAAAAAATAATTTTCTTCATTTAAATACTGTACTGACGAAAGCAGGGGTTAAACCTGGCCAGAGCAAACGGAAGCTGTAGTGCATTTGGTTAGTTATACGTATCACATGACTAACGGAAGGGGGCGGGGTAACTAAATGAGTGGGCGGGCTTACTCCACTGGCCTCCACTGCACAGACATTAGCTCCAAATCTGACATGATGGTGCCGGTGTTCTGTCGAGTTGTGCTACCCATCGATACGTGCTTTCTAAAGGCACTGCGCATGCGCAGACCTACACGTTTTAATTATTTCTCGTGTTTTTAAATTATTTCTCGTGTTTTTTAAATAGTAAATCTGTTTTTTTTGTGCATTAAACAACCTGGACAAACTGTCATTGCACAGAAGTGTAAATGGAAATGAATACTAATAATACAATAATTAGTTTTAAAAAAGCAGTTTGTAATGACCTCTCATTGACATAACTTTATCATGATACAGTGATACATGATACAAATATAATACATACAATTCTACTGGGAACGTGCTCTAATATGGTGATTCTTTTGTATTTTTACAGTTAAATACACACTAGGGTAGCACGGTTCGACAAGGTAGCATAACTCGACAGAACACCGGTATTTTGGCTACATATCTACAGAAGCAAACTCACGCTGTCCATGATCAATATATACAGTCTAGGTTTGGGACTCAAATATCGGAAAAGGAGAAGTTTTTCCAATGCTGATATGGGACATTGTTGATTTGAAGCAACTCAAGTAGAAAGAAGATGAATTAAGCTCTACTTCTTCTGTATATCTTACAAAACTAAATCTCTAAATGTAAAGAATACATCTGTTGGAGCCAATGAGGCTAAATAAAGGCTGAATGCATGAATGTTTTTTTTATCCATTCATCTGCAGGGCTTTATTTTAGTATAGGGAACATTTCAGAACCTGTGGACATAGAGAGCAGCATTTGTACTGTAGAGTCTGATGCTGTACAGTGTATTATACACTTTAATGCACAATTTAATTGAGGACACTAAACTAACTAAAGAGAATGTGTTGCTTTTAAATGTCCATTAATAACCCTCATATCTCTTCACAGAAGTGCATCCACAAAGCAGATGTCTACATGCCTTAAAAAGAAACATGCACTTTGTTCTTGAAGATGTAACAGTCAGTGCCATAAAAATGAACAATTTTGGCTCACAGTGGGAAGAACAGTTTGAAAGCAGAGGATGTGCCTGGGCCTATATGATGAAAACAGAAAAATGGCACCAGTGATTTTTTCAAGAAGAATATATACACCAATCAACCATAACATTTAAACCACCTCCTTGTATCTACTATCATTGTTCATTTTATCAGCTCCACTGATCATATAAGTGCACTTTGTAGTTCTACAATTACAGATTCTTTGTATACTTTATCCTCCATTCAGCCTGTTCTTCAATGGTCAGGACGTTCACAAGACCACCACAGGGCAGGATTGGGTGGTGAATCATTCTGAGCACTGCAGTGACACTGAAGTGGTGGTGGTGTGTTAGTGTGGCACAGCAGAGTTGCTGGAGTTTTTAAACACTATGTCCACTCATTGTCCACTCTGTTAGACACATCTACTTTTTTGGTCAATCTTTCAGAGGTAAAGTCAGAGACAATAGCTCATCTACTGCTCTAGACCTTCCTCAGGACTACAAAATGCACCTATATGGTCAGTGGAGCTCATAAAATGGAACATGAGTGTAGATACAAGGAGGTCGTGTAATGACAGGGCTGTTGGAATATATGTATTTGCTTTCAAGTGTAAAATGAGCCAAAACACTTAAAACTGTTTAACACTTTGGCGTCACCATTTATTTCATTTTTATTCAAAGTAAAAAAAATGGAAATGAACAAAGAAGACTTGAAAAAGCAAAGAATGAAAAGTTCCCTTTCTGTTCACAGTTGTTACATTTGTTTATACATCTGATTTTGTCGTTTAATCCATTCCTAAATGAGGATGTACTCTTTTCAAAGCTTTGTGCTTATCACCCACTGCAACAAAATACACTGAAAAAAATGTCAGCCCAACTTAAATTTTAAGGCAACTTACTACACTCCTTTTTGAGTTAATTCAGCTTGATTCAACTTTGAGTTCACCCAACTCAATTTCTTCTGTTTAGTCAAAAGTCCTAAATAATAATCTTTAGTTTGGCAGTGACAAACGTTAGGAAATATATTTTAAATCAATGTCTACGACTCTTTCCTTCACATAGCACCACTAGACTTCCCAGTATCGTGGGCTTACAGTTACAAACAGCTGCAGCATCACCAGGGTTTGACCTCACAAGCTTCTGATCAGTGGATAAATAGTTATACAGCTGCATCTCTCACCGACACCAATTGAGAAAGGCAGTGCTAAACAAAATACATTAAAAAATATGTGCTTTTATTATGTTAAATTAAATGTAGGCTTGATCCACGTTCACACCCCAAAACTGGCAACCCAAGAGGAGGAAATGATGTCATTGTGTGACAAAAGATTCCTAAGTGGTGTGGAATTAACTGAAAAAAAAGGGCACTAAGTTACGTTCAAATTTAAAGTTGGGCTGACTTTTTATGATTTTTTTTACAGTGTTCAAATTTAAAAAAAAAATCTTTGGTGACATTATGATATACAAGGGTTGGACAATGAAACTGAAACAGCTGGTTTTAGACCACAATAATTTATTAGAAGGTGTAGGGCCTCCTTTTGCAGCCAATACAGCATCAATTCGTCTTGGGAATGACATATACAAGTCCTGCACAGTGGTCAGAGGGATTTTAAGCCATTCTTCTTGCAGGATAGTGGTCAGGTCACTACGTGATGCTGGTGGAGGAAACCGTTTCCTGACTCGCTCCTCCAAAACACCCCAAAGTGGCTCAATAATATTTAGACACAAAGACTCGCTGTCTTGGTCACAGATGCACCAGCAAGACGTGCACCAACAATTTGTCCTCTTTTGAACTCTGGTATGTCACCATAATGTTGTGTGCATTGTAATATACTATATAACTGTGCTCTTACCTGCTAACTGAACCTTCACACTCTGCTCTTACTGGTGCAATGTGACATTAATGAAGATTGGCCACCAGACTGGTCCAGTTTAGCCATGAAACCTCCCACATTAACATGACAGCTGTTTCACTTTCATTGTCTAACCCCTGTATGATTCAATGATAAAGTCTACTTTATGGCTCACTGGGGTTATGTGCAATATATCAACTCTCTCTTAAAGTGCAAGTAGATCAACCTCACTTGTAATCAGTGAGGCTTAATATCTCCATTAACAAAAAATAACATAGAAAATCTTCATCATCTTGCACATTTTCATAAAAAATGTTCTTGACAATATGCTGCGATTGATGTGCTAAAATATTATGCTCAGTACCTTTAAACTAACAGCCTGAATAAAGGGGAACACAACACAGTCACTTTTCTGCAGTGTTGTCACTGGAACAGTTTACATCTTAAGGCTTGCTTCAGTAAGTTGTATTCAAGTATAAAAGTGCTCCAATATGGTCTTCATGGGGTCATGCGACCTGTAGCGGCTTGTTGAGCCTCACCTTTGTCACTGATGGGTATTATTAGGATGGAAACACAGTGCTCCATCTCTCAGTCCTCTGTGCAGACATCCAAAAATCTGTTGGTAAGGAAGATCCTGGGTTTGTACTCAGTCATCCCCCTCTTCCTCGTCTGTCCTGTTGGCTTTGAGCCGCTGGAAACAGTGGATAGTGGAGGCCAAGAAGAAGCTGGCAATGATGGCAGCCACTGATATACAGATTCCGGAGAAAATCACGATCAGGTAGTCTTTGAGAGTGAGCATGCCCCGACATTCTCTGAAGCTGTCCTCAGAAAGCATGCTCAGAGGGACCTGCTGTCCATCCACTGAGCACTCCATGCCCTCCAGGCCTGCAGGGGAAAGCACAACAATCATGCTCAGATGAAGCTGCACAAAAGTGAGGTGCTCAGATTACAGGAATATTAACATCAAATCCCAAATGTAGCTATCAGGAAACATTAATTTTGTTTAGGCGGTTAAAAAGAAATACCTCCCAAGACTGACCCAGTGGGCGGCCGGGGGAACCGTGATAAAATTACTGGCCACCCCTCTTCTCACATGCCAAGCCCCAGTCATTCTATTCTCTTTGCAATTGCAAGTCCCTTAAATCTGATGCGCAATTACGGTAGAACTACTGAGGTTCTGGATGTTTTTTTGACTGGGAGTTGGATATAATTGACGTAATATAGATATTAAGCAACAGTTCAACACATGTTGAGGTGAGTTCAACTGAAAATGACAAGACAGCATTGATAGAGTTGTCATGCTGATGTCGTTTGACTGATGTTGTGCTGTTACACAATGTAAGACTTATTAAATAATTTCAATAGCTTTTGAACAATTTGTCATAATGCTCCAAAACAGGTCAAAATTCTATTGATCTCAAGCATAAATGTTCTTATATACCCCTAATTATTGTCCCTATGAACATTCTCCATCAAATAACAAGTGCTCACCCTCACCAAGTGTGACACCCAAAGATTTCACCAGCCTCTTCTATCCCCCTCCACTTAAAAGTAGATAAAGATAATTAACTTAAAAGGGAGGCTCAGAGAAACACCCTCATATAAAGTGGTTTTGAGACAGTGATCCACTTTTTTGCCAATTTTATCAATGTAGTCTTAGGCAGTTAGCCCATCCCATCCAAGTAGGACTCTCCCCATCCCTTTTGTAATGTCCCTGACTCAAGGAGGGCGAAGTCAAGCACATGCCTCCTCCATTGCGTGTGATACGGAAAGCGCAGGATTCCCAGCTCTGAATGGACCAATCAGTAGATGCCTGAGCCAGCGGACATTGCAATGTGTAAGTGACAGGGAGTGAGAGCGCCATCTACCCACCCAGAGAGAGCACTGCCAATTTTTGCTCTCTCAGGCCCTGGCTGTTGATGGCAAACAACATGACCGGGTTTCGAAGTCGCGATCCTCTGGTCATAGTGTCAGCGTCTTAGCCTGCTGAGCCACTCAGGGCCCCTCAGTGATCCACTTTTTTTACACAAGTTGTGGGGGAAGCTGAGAACCTATTAGGCCATGTAACCAACAAGGTGGCCATTAGGCCATGTAACCAACCTATTAAGCCATGTAACCAACAAGGTGGCCATTCATGTCAACATAACTGTATTCATTCTCATTTTAAAACAGTGGTTTTATGTGAAACCAGGAAAGTGACCATAACTGCTACACAGTGTGTTCAATACAGTGGTAACCGTTCTTACGAGTTTAATCCGTGCAGGAGCCGAGCTCGTTAGCTGGTTTGCTCGTTAGCTGGTTTGCTCGTTAGCTGGTTTGCTCATTAGCTGGATGCATTTTCCCAATAAGAATACATGTAAAACTGATTAATCCGTGTCAGCCGGCCAATATACAGTATACTTTAATATGCTAAATAATGTGTTTATATGGGTTTTTTTAAACATAAACGAGACGACGGCGCTCATGTAGGCTGGCAGCTAAGGAGGACAGGAGGACGGGCGTACGTGTATGGCATGGTTACACTTATCATATGAAAAGTAAAAGTAAAATGTATCTAACTTTCTTGTTCACTACCTTTTGCTGTCTTTGCGTCGCTTTCACTAGCACTTTCACTTTCACTGGACAGCGGTCAAAGGTAATGACTGACCTCTTCTTCTACGCTAGCATCTAGGGGATGCTACGACCGCCGCGCCCCTAGCGGTTGGCATACTTGAACTTATTTAGGCTACTCGTTACTTGGAATTTTACTTGTTACCTGGAACAAAAATATTCAGAGATCTCGATTCGTTACCTGGAATACTTGTTAGTAGGGATGCTCCTAAGTAGGGTTACCACTGTATGTTCTCCACCATATTTGAGTGTTAAGGCTTTCCATTCCTCCTATTCCTGCTCAGCTTTCACCAAAACATCTGACTGAATGCTAGTACAAGTATCAACAATACTGTCTTTAAAATGAACAACATTCTGTATCTTCACAGATTAAAAAATTGCCTTGATGTGACCCCACAGATCCAAAGGGGTTAAATCAGGAGAACATGGTGTCCACTCGATTGGACACCTATGACAGATCCACTTTTGGGGAAACTGCACATAAAGAGTCTTTGACAACATCATCCTTCATAACACCTGTATTGAAGAAAAACTCATTAAACATGTGAACAAATTTAAATACATTGACGTGACTCACACCACTGTTTTTTGGTGAAATACTCTTCTAGTTTGATGCATCACACACCGACCAAAAAATTGCAAAAGAATCCAAAATGCCAGCATTCAAGATGGCCACCATGTTGGTGACATTGCCTAATAGGTTTCCCCCACAGCTTGTGTGTAAAAATCAGATCACAGTCTGCAAAACCATTTATGAATGGGTGTTTTCTCACTTTTAAAACACCCTGAATTATACTTGGTCATTTATTTATTGAAAAAAAATCTCAAAATATTACATTGAGTGGCAAAAAGATCTGAATCTCTAGGATTAGCTGTTTACTTGAAGGTGAAGTTAGAGTCAAGTGTTTTAAATCAATGAGTTGACAATCAGGGGTGAGTGGGCACTCTGTTGTATTTAAAGGAAATGGACCTATTAATGTCTGAACTACACAGCATATGACTGTGGAAGTGTACCATGGTTTGAATTAAGGAGACTTCTGAGGATCTACAAAAAATATCTGTTGATGTTCATCAGACAGGAAAAGTTTACAAAATCATCTCTGAACTATTTAGACTCGGCCAATCAATAGTCAAACAGATTGTGTACAAATATAGGAAATTTGAGATCACTGTTATCCTCTTCAGGCCTGGTTGTCCAACAAAGATCCAAGAGCAAGATGTGTTCAGGAGCCCACAAAGGAACCCAGGGTGCTTTCTAAGGAGCTACAGGCCTCCATCACATTAGCTAATGCTAATGTTAGCTAATGCTAATGTTAGCTAATGCTAATGTTCACAGAAACACAGAACAACAATGATGTGCAAGATACGATTGAAAGAACAAAGCTGCTGCTCTACAGAAACAACATTGCTGCCAATGTGCAGTTTGCTAAAGATAACAAGGAGAAGCCAGAAAGCTACTGGAATTTGATTTGTTGTTGCATGGAGCAAACCAAAATTGAACTGTCTTGTTTTAACTGAGATACACTTTACACTTATATAGCGCCTTCCTAGACACCCAAGGACACTCTACAGTCGATACACTTCATATACACACACACTCCGAGGCAGTCGCACACAGCATACTCTCAACCGGAAGCAACTGTTATGGTTTCTACCATATAAAACTTGCATCTGTGAAACATGGCGGTGGTAGTTTCAGGGTTTGACCCTGTTTGGCTGTGTCTGGGCCAGGATGGCTCACCATCACTGATGGAAAAATGAAGTCAGAAATACACCAGCAAATTCTGTAAAGGAAAACATCAGGACTGTGAACTGAATCTCAAGAGAATGTGGGTCATGCAAGACAACAATACTAAGCACACAAGTTGTCCTACAAAAGAATGGTAAAAGAAGAATAAAGTAAATATTTTGGAATGACCAAGTCAAAGTACTGACTTTAATCCAGGTGAAAGGTTGTGGAAGTGAGCACTTAATGTGAGGAAAACCACATCCGAGTTCTGTTCTATATGTAAGCTGTTCTATATGGAGAAATGAGTTGAAATTATTCAAAGCTGAAATGCAGGATTGATGAACAGTTACCAAAAACATTTAATTGCAGTTAATTGCTGTACAATGGGGTCACACCAGATACATTAAATTGTCAAGTTAAATATTTGACTCTTATTTAACAGGGTTGTCTTTATTACTTGCTTAGTAATAGTACAATTTCTACAGCACTTTTCTAGACCGTCAAAGTTCTTTGATATTTGAGACAAACATTAGAAAGTCACTTCCGCCTCCAACAATGGTCAGTATACACTATGATGTGACTGTAGCCAGTCCACCAGAACTCTCAGCACACAGTAGCTATTAAACAAAGAGGTGAGGAGAAACAAAGTCCTTTTTTTTATTGATGACTTGGCAAAAAGACAAAAAAAATAGAACAAACAAACAGCAAATCTGTATACAATTCAAATAATTACGTAAGTCATCCATTTCAACACAATATAACATATGCCCCCAGACAAACATATACAACACACTAAATAAACTTACACATATAACAGCATACAATATTTAGATTTATACAGTGGTAACCCTACTTATGAGTTTAATCCGTGCAGGAGCCGAGCTCGTTAGCTGGTTTGCTCGTTAGCTTGATGCATTTTCCCCATAAGAATACATGTAAAACTGATTAATCCGTGTCAGCCGGCCAATATACAGTATACTTTAATATGCTAAATAATGTGTTTATATGGGTTTTTAAAACATAAACGTGACGACGGTGCTCGTGTAGGCTGGCGGCTAAGGAGGACAGGAGGACGGGCGTACGTGTATGGCATGGTTACACTTATCATATGAAAAGTAAAAGTAAAATGTATCTAACTTTCTTGTTCACTTCACTTTCACTGGACAGCGGTCAAAGGTAATGACTGACCTCTTCTTCTACGCTAGCATCTAGGAGATGCTACGACCGCCGCGCTCCTAGTGGTTGGCATACTTGAACTAATTTACGCTACTCGTTACTTGGAATTTTATTCGTTAACTGGAACAAAAATATTCTGAGATCTCGACTCGTTACCTGGAATACTCGTTAGTGGGGATGCTTGTAAGTAGGGGCACCACTGTAAGTACAATAACCAAATAAATAAATACATTAATAATGAAACGAAGTCCATTTTTGAAAATGGAGATGACTAGGAGTTGGAAATTTTTGTGTTTATACACTACAGTACAGTGTTGCTGTCACTGCATTGGGGCATTAGGGAATGGGAATAGTACCTCCTGTTGACTTCAGGCAGCCACACAAGCTTTTCCTTGGAGGTTCAAGCTTCTTAATGGCTTGTTCATGGTTCCTCTGATAGTATCCATCCATCGTGTTCCTTGGTCACCTTCAACTGCTCCAGCATAACTGTCTTCTCAACTGAACTTGTTCTTTTTGTCCAAAATAATAGATCTTCAGCTTGGTTATCTGCACATCTAGTGAAAAGTGAGCTGTGATTTGATTGAGCATTTATGTATTTGATGCACAGTTTCAATACTGCAGTTATTACACACAGATTAAATTCAGTGCTACGTCCTTTGTATGAATATTTTGTCTGCCTCAATGTCAAAACAATCCAGTGATTTTCTGACAGACAGTCTGAACCTGGAATGAAGCCAGTAGCGTGTCGCTTCGGCTCAGTAAGTGCTGAACCACAGCGTGCCGACGCCTCGTGCTCTGACACATCTATCGTGAGATCAGGTGAAAAACAGCCCTGTTTCACAGTCAACGACGTCAGAGCAATCTACCACCAATGGGGGGAAATAAAACTGCCTGACAACTGCAAATCCTCAACTCAGCTGAGCACAGAAACAGGACTTTATGACTTTGTCTTAAATATGAGACTCATTGAATTGTTGCCTTTGTGAATTTCACCCAGCATCACTGAAGAGGACCAGTCCATCTTATAATGTCCATTACATAACCAAGAGACACACAAGGGATTCTCTCTGATTTTGCTTTTTTCTCTCTTCAAGGCCACCATTCATTTGTTAAATTTTCTCCTTTGCTCTCTGCTTTTCACAGAAGGAGACTTTAATCTGCTTTCAACGGCATGGTCATCGGACACCAGATGATAGATTTAAAGTGGAACATTTCCTACGTAATACAGTCACGCTGACAGACAAACACAACTGAACAGAACGGCATGGCAGACACCACAGAACCTCTCTGATTAATCACATTTATACTCAAATCCCCCAGGGGTCTGTGCAAAAATGCATCCCAGTGATGATTTCACTCCAGTTCCATAAATATCACAGCTCTGCACCGCATGTCCAAATGTTTGCGGACACCCCTTCTAAGGAATGCATTCATTTTCACCCACTGCTGACACTAATGCACACACACAGCTTGTCTAGTCCCTGTAGAGAAGCATTGCCAATAGAATAGGACACTCTGGAGCTGATAAAGATGAACATATTGGCAACATTTCTAATGCCAGGTAGTGCCGATATTACACATTTGGGTGCCCTAAGCACAAATTGCTATCTAAGCAGCTGTCTCCACAGATGATTGAGCTGGGGCTGGCATGTTGGTGGCAGCAAAAATTTGCAAAAAAATATTGCACACCAGAAAGCTTTTGTTCTTGGGTGTCCTGTGTGTGGACTTGGCCCTTCCGGGGGTTGGGGAAGAGGGTGGTGGCTTAAAATTTTTTTGGGGTACCAATGGGCACTTTAAGCCCTACGCGCAGTGTGCAATTTCCTTAAAATTACATGAAATATGTCACAAAATGTTGAATCGCATCACAGTATTAT
>BRDA01014578.1:47020-55967 GCA_036984385.1 Crenuchus spilurus | reverse complement strand
AACTGAATCTCAAGAGAAGGTGGGTCATGCAGCAAGACAACGACCCTAAACACACAAGTCGTTCTACCAAAGAACGTTTAAAGAACAGTTACAGACACGTTTAGTTACAGTTATTGCTGTAAAGGGGGGTCACACCAGATACTGAAAGTAGAGGTTCACATACTTTTGTCTCTCACAAATAGATAGATAGATATATACTTTATTAATCCCTTGCGGGAAATTCATATTGGACCATTTTCCTCAATAAATAAATGAGCAAGTCTAATATTTGTGTCTCATTAGTTTAACTGGGTTCTCTTTGTCTACTTTTAGGACTTGTGTGGACATCTGATGATGTTTTAGGTCACATTTATGCAGAAATATAGAACATTCTAAAGGGGTGACAAACTTTCAAGCACCACTGTAACCACTCTGTTTTGTCTGCTGTACAGTTTCTATGCTGTGCCTGAGGGAAGTGAGAATGACATGAGGTTCGTGTACTGTGCTGCTTGTATTTGCTACATGCTGGATGACTGGTCAGGGATCGACTGCAAGAAAGCTGTTGACTACATCAAGAGAAGCATGGTGAGTCTGACACACTTCCACTTTCATGTTTAACAACTTCCTTCTTCAACAGAGTTGGCAGTCTGCAGTAAAGACCCTGAAATAGTCAACACATGAAGAGTTATTTAGTTTTTAAGTTTTAAGTAAAACAGTGTCTTGTGTAGCCAAACACTATTATTTATCTTTATTTTTTATATGTTCTATCACTGTTAAGCACTTTGAGTAGTAGTAACAAATAGTATAATGTAATAATAATAACGACATAATATTAATAACAAATATCTATATATATTATTTAAAGTGACTGAGATTTTATTCAGTATTTTTTTATTTCAATATTTTATTCAGTAAGTCCAGTTAAACAGAGTTAATTATTCTCTCTTTATAGTTAAACCTGCAGTTCAATATTCTGATGGTGATAGTTAGTGATGGACATATTATTCTGGCTAATTATTGCTGTTTTCAGATAAACAACAATGACCAACTGCTTATAAACAATGAGTCTGTGCTCACAAAGCCAGTTAACAAAAATGTCAGACAGTCTTATCAGTGTAGCTGCTGTAGAACAGTGTTAGAGCTCCCCCTAGTGTCAGTATCACCACTTTACAGGCACTCTTATCAATGTAGCTGCTGTAGAACAATGTTAGAGCTCCCCCTAGTGTCAGTATCACCACTCTACAGGCATTATTATAAGTGTAGCTGCTGTAGAATAATGTTAGATCTCCCCCTAGTGTCAATGTCACCACTCTACAGACAGTCTTATCAGTGTAGCTGCTGTAGAACAATGTTAGAGCTCCCCCTAGTGTCAATGTCACCACTCTACAGGCAGTCTTATCAGTGTAGCTGCTGTAGAACAATGTTAGAGCTCCCCATAGTGTCAGTGTCACCACTCTACAGACAGTCTTATCAGTGTAGCTGCTGTAGAACAATGTTAGAGCTCCACAACAACATTTGCATATTGTAATTTGCATCACTATTTAATTAACTAAATCCAGATAATCAGAGTTAATTTTGCTCTCTGTGTAGTGAAAGCTGCATTTCTGATGATGCTCATATGATGTGTTGTGATTCATGTTGCCCAAATCTTAACATTATAAATAACCTGCACAGCATAACATGCAAATCCACTGAAGCTAAGCAGGTCTGGGTGTGGTTAGTACTTGGATGGGAGACCTTCAAAGAAAGTGTGTGTGTGTGTGTATCAGTGATGGGGACACCGTCCTTTATAAGTAATGAGACTGAAAGGTCTTCAGATTAAGCTCACTGGTCCTCTAAAAGAGTAGAACTGATGTCCTGCCCACTCCTAACTATCCTGACCTGTCTCAGTCTCTCCTCACCTGCTGAGAGTTCTGGTGCGGCCTGGATGCTGACCACTGGTTGAAGTTTCTCTAATGTCTCTAAAGAGCTGTGAATGTAGAAAAGCACATGTAAGCGAGCGTTATGTAAAACTCATTGTGTTTAGCTGTACTCTCAGGTTGTCACGTTGACCTTCTGCTTTCAAATCTTAGATACACTCACCTGCAGACAAAGCCAATGAAACATGATGCGAAACACAAACCATCTCGGCACAAAAGCCATGCTGTTGCCTCTGTCCTCTCTCTGAACTGCCGAACCCACAGAGGACTGGGCCAGGGAGGGCAAGGGGACAAGAGCAGACAGGCTTGTTCCTGTTCCTTTATCTGTCTCGTGGAAAATCCGCTAATCTCACAGATTATATAATCCACACTCGCAGCCTCCTCTCTATTTTTGATGATTGTAGTGTAGTAGTTTTTATAAGGAATGCAGGCCACTACAGCCTACAGGGGGTAGAGTTAACCCTGAGTTCTCAGGGAGCTATAAATGGATGGTGTGATGCAGGCTGGAGGGCTCTTCGGGCCAGTAATCCTCTTATGGATTCCATTTTTGGAATTTGACTACTAAACCATCCCAGAGTAAGAAAGAGTAAAAGAGGTGGTTATAAACATGTTTACTACACACTGTAAATGATGTCCAGGCTTTTTTTTGACTGGTTTTATTATAAGTGAGGATGTAGTGGAGCTCGTGTTCTGCTGCTGCTGCTGCTGTTTTTTTTTTTTTTTTTTTTTTTCTCGTTTATTTTGAGTTTTAGTCACACATGGGGTTCAAACATAGACTTCAATAAGCAGACTAAAAGTGACTAAACAAAAGCAACCATGCTGATAAGATCCATATGGAACTAGATAATTAGATAAAAAAAATAATAATAATAATATTTAAAAATAAGATAAGATAAAATAAAAGGGTCCAAACAGCATTTTAGTTGAGGTTCATATTAAAGTTCATAGGAGTAGGACGACAGCCCGTATTATGGGTGTATCCATTCATACAAAGTCAGGTCTTAGACACATATTGAAGAGATGTAGACCAAATTACATTAAATGTATGAATTTGAGATCTTTGTGAAAATGTTATTCTCTCCAGAATAAACATCTCCTGGACAAGTTCAATCGTTTTGTTTCTAATTTTAACCCATGTTGTGTTTTTTTAATCTTTAATGCATCTCTAAGCTGTTTTTCATCCATTGTTCTGCAAGTAATCATATTCTTATTTTGCGTACAGGTCACAGATATACATAAAAAGTTCTTTTTGTTCATAATTTAATCCAAATAAGGTAAACTATCATAAAATTTACATTCATTACACATAAAGTAACAAATGTCAGGCGTGTTGATCAGTTTGGCTTACAGCTCCTGAAAATCAGAAATCCAGAAACTCAAATAATTAGAATTTGAGCAAACTATTCAAACGATATCAACATTAAAACAAAAATGATAAGTAAACTAAAGATTAAAAATCACGAAACGGGCTTATATTAAAGTGACACTAGTAAAGTTGAATGTGTATGTGAGAGCAAAATAAACTTGGGTCTTTGATTCCCAGACTTGGGGAAACCAATTTTCACTTGAATTATGTGATCTCTCGTCATTCCAGTGCAGGAATATATAATATGCATTCCAGTGCAGCCAAAATAACTGTCCACCTTTGCTATATTTAATAAATGCATGTTTATTTTTTTCAGCAAACGGAACCTGAATTGAGATTGGTTATGTTAATATATTTATTTACATTCATTTATTATTAATTTATTAATTTCTTCTCCTAAAAATATGAATATTTTGAGTGTATTTTTGTTCACTGTTACATTACACAGTGACACATTTCAAGCCTTTTTGTCTTTTTATGTTGATACTGTGTGAATAGTAATTGAATTTAATAATATATGATACATATAAAAAAAAGTTATAATGTAATATAAAATTATAATAATTATATGTAATTACAAAAGTTTCAGTAATACCGGTATTAATATAATATTGTATAATATAGTGATATAATATATCATATTAGTGATAGATTAATAATACAGTGGAACCTTGACTTACAAATTTAATTGGTTCAGTGACGGAGCTCAAAACTAAATTTGCTTCTATATCAAATTAAATTTCCCTGCTAAAATGAATTAAAATGCTGTTAATCCATTCCAGCCCCCCAAAAACCACACCAGCTTTTTTTGTTACATGTTTTTAAATAAGAAAAATGTACTTTATAAATAACAAATAATGTATGAATAATAATAATAATAATAATAATACATAAAAAAGAGAATGTAAAGAAATAAACTGGCTTAAGTGTGTTTACCCTGAAGATCAGATGAAGATGCTGACGGAGGAGATAGTGGATCGCTTAACATACTTGCTAAACTTAATGCAACAGTTTATTACTAAACTTAATTTATAATTGATGTTCACTTGCAGGATGTTTCAATAAAGTCCTGTCCAAGGAGGTTTGTTTCTTCCTTTGTTTCAAAATGTTTCCAAAATGAGGGAGGCAAGTATTGTTACACAGCACTACCTCTTCTTCTCAGCACTGATCTTGGCACTCACTCACACTCACTGGGACATCTAGTGGTGGGTGGCAGAAACTCACTCGCTCGTAACTCAGATCTCTGCTCACATCATAGAACTGAGCAGTAAAACTCATAAACTGATTCACTCGTAACTTAAAGGTCCACTGTGTAATGCACAAAAAAGTATAAATTAAAATATAAATTTAATAATAAATTTGAGATTCTGGATTTCTGATTTTGAATATCACTTGTAATTAATATAAAAATATAATTATGTAATTAATATAAAATATAACCTTTTTGAATTGAAATTATGAACACAAATGGACTTCTTCAAAAATATTTTTTTCTGTAACTGTAAATGGCATTTAATCATCAGCTTTAACTGTTGTATTGAAAACAACATAATTAACATCATTTCTTTACTTCAGTGCTGAACATTTCGGACCGTATCTAGACATTGTACCTAATCTCATCCTTTAATCTTTTATTTTTCCAGTCCTATGACAGTGGGATTGGACAGGGAGCTGGACTGGAGTCTCATGGTGAGTTTGCATGATTGCAGGTGATCTGTGATTTATATTTATGTACACAGACACACACAATTGTATCAGCTCCGTAAGCATGCACCTGCTATCTGGTTCAGTTTTAGAACAATCAGTGATGGAGAGCTGTGTTCTCTGGTTACTGAAAGTCTCTGTCTCCCGGCATGTTGACTATCTATTCATTTGTTCTGAATAGTTACAGCTTAGCTACGGTCCTCCAGATACTGTGACCACTCTACGGCTTAACAAAAGATCACAGGATATTACTGACGGTCTCTTTGATCTGCCCATACCTGTACCTCAAACAGTAATTCACTGTCTGGCAGGTCAAACGCTGTTATTTCGTGGAATTTCCCAGCAGCTGAACTCTGAGTTTGACTTTGTCAAGTATAGAAACAGATTTTCTTCTGTCGGATTGCAGAAATTAGCACTTGGGTTTAGCCCTGAGCATGTAGTAAATCCTGATTTAAAGTAAATACCCACATTATCATATATACAGGAAGCCATGTGCCATGCCACATGCATGATTTATACATCACCATCCTGGTTAAACATCCTCACTTGCAGTATATAAGTGCTACGTTCCTGAAGAGTTGAATAGAAGTGTTGATTAAATGCCTGCAGCTACGGGCACATCGTATCATTACTGCGCCTCTTTCTCCCTCAGGTGGTTCTACGTTCTGTGCCATCGCCGCGCTGTGTCTGATGGGCAAATTAGAGGAGATGTTCAGCGAGAGAGAGCTGAACAGATTACGCAGGTGGTGCATCCTCAGACAGCAGAATGGCTTCCACGGGCGCCCCAACAAGCCTGTGGATACATGTTACTCGTTCTGGGTGGGCGCGACTCTGGAGGTAAAACATTTTTGGGAACTTCACACATTTTAAGAAACGCTAAAAGATGCGTGTTGTTTGATTTGATTGCATTCATTGACAAGCGTTAAGCCTGTTTCATGCCTACTGTGCACTGGGAGATGCTAAGGGGCACGTGGCCAAAGTGATGTAATTGCGGACGAAGTGCCCACGCCCAGAGGATTCACACAAGGGCACATACCACCTGAAAATTTGCACACCGTGGCCAGTTTGTGTGGTGATGTAAACACGCCTCGATGGCTCACTGGCCTTTGCTTTTTGTTTATTGTTTTGACTTTTTCAGACAGAAAACTTATATTTTCTTAAATAATCTTTAATTAACTTAAATAATCTTCAAAGAGAAAAGAACATATATATACATACAGTGTATATGTAGACATCATGGATGGTGGCACAAGAAGTATGTACATCAAGCAATTACAGCTGGTGGCTGTGCCGCATCTGCACTAGGTACGAACCAGCCTGTAGTGAGGTCAGGATGATCACCATGCCATCCACGCCACTCAACAAGCTTATCCCAAACGTATCACACTGCTCCACAGCTCAATTCTTTTGGGGTTTTACACCCCTCTACCCCACACCTGGTATTAGACATGGTGCCAACAGGTTCATGTTTAGTCATATTCTCTTGGCAGTACTTCTCTGCAGGGACTCGACAAGCTGTGCGTGCATTTGTTCATCTGTGTCAACTGAATGCATTCATTAGAAGGGATGTCCACAAACATTTGGACATATAGTGTATCTGGGTTTATTAAAATTATATTTCTGTCTCAGTGTGGGTAAAGAACCACCATCTAAAATGGCCTAATAAACTGATCAGCTGTCCTGTTTCCTGTCTGTCCATAGTCAGTAGCTCTAAACTGAACACGGCTCAAGCTCAAGTAAACAAACATTACTTATGCTGCCCACCAAATTGCTGTTAAGACCATGCCAAACCAGAAAGCGGTGATTTAACCCTGGGCCATGTTGGCCAGTCAGAAACATTAAAAAGTGATAGCATTGGCAGCGGGGGTCTGTGTTGTGGGTAGAGTTGCCAGGTTGGTGGTTTTCCAGCCAAATTGGGCTGCAGTCACGTATGAAAATTCAAAAGTCACAGGGTGTTTTTAAAATGTTTTTATTTTATTTTAATTTTTTATTTACATTTTGTTTGGGGGGAGTACTTTCAAAATTCTAAAAGATAATAATATTAATGGTATAAAATAATACAAAAAATGTAATGTAGTAATAATATATTAATATACAATTTAAAAATATATTTTATTACAATATAAAGATTGTAATAGTAATACAATATAAGTATAATTATTAATATTAATATTATTAATATTAATGTAATGCTTCACAAAAAAGTATATTAGAATATAAAATTAAAAACAAAGTAAGATTAACGTTGTAGTCTTGATACTTGAGAAGTTATTTCCTCAAACTCCAAATGAAATTTTCTAATAATTTGAGATTCTGGGTTTCTGTAAGTCAAACTGATCAACATTAGAAAAATGTGTTTAAATGTTATGAAATGTCACGTTCTGTGGAATGAACATAAAATTACAATTTACCTTTTAAAATTGGAATATTAACATACACTTTATTTTTAATTTGTTTTTGCACCATGTTCTAATTTTTTGGTGCGAGTGTGTACGTTTTTGCTCACTGACTTGGATCCCTTTATTAATGTCTGATGGATAGTCACATAATACAGCAGCAAAGGTATGATAAAAACATGTAAAGAGTTATAGGAGGAAAGATAAGAATAGTAAAACATTATGAAAAGAACCAGTCAAAAGTTTGAACACACCTTCTCATTCAATGTTTTTTATTTTTTTCCCTACACTGTAAATGAAAACATCCAGACTGAGTGAACACATAAGGAATCATGTAGTAAACTTAAAAGTGTTAAACAAACCAAAACATTTTAGATTTTACTTCAACGTAGACACACAACTGATGTCTCAAACACATTAAGAGGCAAGAAATGCAAGTCATGAACTCTTGACAAGACACAGCTGTTAACTGAAAGCCATTCCAGGTGACTACCTCATAAAGCTGACTGAGAAAATGCCAAGAAAGCTGCATCTAAGCAAGAATGTAAAATATAAACATGTTCTGGTTTGTTTACTAAATAATTACATATGTATTTACTCATAGTTTGGATGAGTTTAGTATTAATCTACAATGCAGAACATTTTTAAATCATGATCATGAAAGTGGTTGACTTTGTTTTCTGTGTCTGTAACAGACTGTGATTCTTTTCTATTTCTCTGCTCCACCCACAGTATCATCACAGTTCTAGTCTGCCTCTCTGTATCCTGCATGTAGTCATATTGGCTACTGTGCTGTTAAGGCTTCAGGACACTTCCTCACAGTGCAGCGTTGGCGTTACACAGTATGCGTGTTAGTTTGGCTCTGTAAGCACACGTCAGCAGTGTTGGCCTGGATTGTGTATCTGCTACAGTCTGAGAGGAAAGAGTGCAGACTCCTGTTTCTTTACATACGCTGCAGTCGTTTGCATCTTATTTCCAACTCCAGTCTGTTCCAGGAAGTCCACTCAGGTGCTTTTACACAAACATGTGTAGAGGTTTGGCTGTTAATACAACAGGAAGTTGTTATAGTTTAGATTACGGTCACTTCCTCTCAAGTGCAGCGAAACCTCTGAACTTCTCCAAAAAGAGAAGGTCAGAAAATTCACATTCAAAGTTTTCAGTGGAAAGATGTTCTCATTTTAGACCTTCTTTTCCAGACCCAGTACTGCTTGCTTTGTGATTTTGGTGTGTTTAGCCAACTGCTTTGGAGTCCAGAGAACCGGTCTCTGGCTCTCTGAAGTGGATGGTCTGGAATTCTGTTCATGGGAGGTCCGCTAAGAGTGCACATGGAAATCTATCCAGAACGTTGTTGAGGGTTTGAGTCCAATAACATAATAAATGAGCAGTAAACGGATAACATTCATAACATTTTACAAACCTGCACAGCAGTTTAGTGAAAATGAACCAGCGATAATAAGTCCGTCGCCCAAATGGACGGAGACTTGGTGTGAATTTTTTTTTTAATATATATATAATTTTGGCCAATTTTCTCCCCTTCCCAATGTGGTAGTAGCCAATTAATCCATCCCATCCACTAGGGGGCT
>BRDA01014578.1:37020-42020 GCA_036984385.1 Crenuchus spilurus | reverse complement strand
TCCGTCGTGATCAATTATTAAGCGTTCGGAGTCGCTGCTTGGCCTGTGCTTGGGCCGTCTACACACAAATGAGATTTAGCCTTCCTTCTCCCTGACGTGTTGTTGTTTTTGTTGCTTTGTTAGACTTTTTATGAAATGTGAAGCACTTCTTTATTCAACTTGTTCATTTAAGTCACTTTTGACTTCTTCTTTGCCTTGTATCAGTGTTTTGTTCGAGTTGGTGAACAGTACACCAAGCTTTTTTATATTCACATGAAAGCAATCTAATAATAGTGGTGATGTAGGTTAGAATATCTGTTCAGTGCAAAGCCTCCTTTAAAAGATTCCTTTGAATAATCTTTCATAATCTTTCATATTCTTTATAACGTGCTTTTTGTTACCTAAAAAAATAACCTGCGTTTTATGTATCAATTTATTATTTTTGTCAAAAGCTAAGCTGACGCTTTTAGTAGTTATTTTATTTAACAGACCACCTAAGTCCAGGTGTTCCTAATCCTGGTTCTGGAGATCCAGCATCCTAGAGATCCAACAACCCTGGAGAGCTACTAACCCTGGGGATCCACCAGCCCTAGAGATCAAACCTCCTAGGGATCCACCAGCTGTGGAGATCTACTAACCCTAGAGGTCCACCAACCCTGGAGATCTACTAACCGTGGGTATCCACCGTCCCAGAAATCTTCCACCATGGGGATCCGTTAACCTACAGAGATCTATTAACCCTGGAGAGCTGCTAACCCTGGGGATCCACCATCCTAGAGATCCAGCAATGCTGTAGATTTACTAACCCTGGGGATCCACCTCCCTAGAGATTTAGCAACCCTGGAGATCTACTAACCTCTGGGGATCCACCATCCTAGAGATCCATCACCCCTGGAAATCTACTAACCTCGGGGGTCCACCAACCCTAGAGATTCACCATCCTAGAGATCCACCATCTCAGAGATCCACCACCATGGGAATCCATTAATGCTGGAAATCTACCATCCCTAGAGGTCTACTAACCTTGGGGATCTGCCAACCCTAGAGATTCACCACCCTTCAGAGTTCAGATCCAATACACCTGAGACTGATATTCAGATGACCCTGAAAGCCTTCATTACCTAGATCAGGTGAGTTAGATTAAAGTTGGAGCTGAACTCTGTAGGCTGGTGGATCTCCAGGTCCAGGATTGGGTGCTTCTGGCCTTGGTCTACTCATTGAATGTGCCTCAGATAAGTAACTGTGCACCTACCTTAGAACAACCTTCTTTTTCTCACTTTTTGCCTATGTTGCTGCAAATTGACGTCTCTTCTCAAGAAGACTCCTGAATGTTCGCTTTGTCTAGGTAGTGGGGAAAAAAAAGATTTTATTTTTTCTATACCTATACAGATATCATTGTAAGGGATGTCGATGAAGACACTCTCCTTTCGATTATTATTAAGTGCTAATACTGTAAATTGGGATTCCAGCGAGTGTTAATGAATGAATGAATGAAGCGTACTCATGTCAGATGAACAGTGTGTATAACTGTGCAGGTAATGCAGTGAATATTTAATCTGGAATCAAATAAAATGTTTGACTTTACTCAGGTTGTGAAGTTATTTGTGCCTTTATTTTAAAAATGTATAACAATTCTTTTTCTTTCTTTCTTCCATCCTTCCTTCCATCCATCCCTGCTTTCGTCCTTCCATCTATCCATCCTTGTTTTTTTTCTTTATTCATTGCATCTATTCTTCATCCATCCTACCTCCCTTCCATCTATCTATCCATCCTTCTTTTTTTCCTTCTTTTCCTTCCCTCCATATGGTTGTCATTCCCTTCATCCATCCACTTAATAAGCCAGTAGCTCTGAGTCAGTGTCTGACTGTATTGATTCAGAGGAAATGCACTTCTGGCTTTTGCTGCAGTTTCCACAGGAAGTGAATTTCCAATAAATGAAGCGAAGCTGGTATTGATGAGCTTTTGTTAGGATGGGGTCACTATGTACCAACCCAAATCTATAAAAATATGATTGATCATGTATAATCATACAGCTCACACTGATAATAGTATTTAGAAGTAGTCAGTATTGAGACGTCTCCTGCAGCTTTACACTGGGCTTAAACACACTCTAATGGGCCGACTGGTTAAGTCCTCAGATATCCAGTAAGTCTGCTTTTGTAAACAAAGATCTCAGTTTAGTGATGTTATTAATCAACATTTAATTCACAGACATTCACTACTGAAGTCCTGAGCTTCTGAAAATACATCACTGCACATCAGACCTTTAGTGTTTATTCTGTGTTAGCTTTACTTTTGTTTACAGTGACACGTTTGTTTGTTTGCTGCTCTTACTGTACTTGTGCTGCTGTAATATACAGTAATACTTTCCCTCAGATCAGTAGTCATCCATCCATTCATCTGCCATCCATCCATTCTATGTTTCTGTCCTTTCCTTTCTTCCTTACATCCTTCCTTATATTCATCATCCATCCATCCTTCCTTCATTCCTTGCTTCTATCCATCCATCCAGCCTTCCTTCCATTCATCATCCTGCATCCATCTTTCCTTCATTCCTTGATCTCATCCATCCACCATCCCTCCTTCCTTCATTTCTTGCTTCCACCCATACATCCTTCCATACCTCTGTCCTTCCATCCATCCACCACCCTTTCTTCCATCCATTCTTCCTTCATCCATACATTCTTCCTTCCATCATCCTTCATTCATTTATTCCTTGCTTCCATCCGTCTGTCCACCATCCCTTCTTTCTTCCTTCATTCCTTCCATCCTTCTATCCATCCTTCCTTCTTTCATCCAACCATCCATTCTTCCTTCCATCCATCCTTCATTCAATTCTTGCTCCCATCCATCCATACTCCATCCCTCCTTTTCTTCCATTTTCTCGGAGACTTCCTGATGTTGACACATGTAACACTAGTGAACACCAGCAGTCTGTTGTCATTGGGAACCTTTGATAATTGTAATAATTAGTTTTAAAATATTTAAAATGGATTTATATGCAGATTATATTTAATTGATGTATCTCTGACTTTACCTGCTGTTACTGAGCTGTTGCACAGGATATGATCAGATATACCTCCGCAGTTACTGTGGTCTCCAAAGTTTTTAATAAGATGCTACCTTGACAGTTGCCATGGTATCCCAGATGGTTGCTAAGGTGGTTTTTGAAGTGGTTGCTAAGGTGTATCTAGGTGGTTGCTATGGCATCTTAAGTGGTTGCTAAGGACTTGAAAAACATTGCTATGGTACAAGGGTGGTGTTGTTAAGGTAATGTAATGTAAAATCATCCTTTCTTTACTTTCTATAAGGAGCCTCTCCCGGGTGTATTCAGTATTGAACTGGTAACAGAACATTTGTTCTAAGTTGTATTTGTTTTGTGCAGCAGTGATGAACTATTTGTATATTTTATACATTACTGATTACTTATAAAAGACCTAATTGCTAAAGGGTCCCCATCACTTAATGCTTAAGTGCTAAGAAGACCTATCTTCTATCTAAGAAGATCTAAATAACTGTTACAAAATGTTGTTCATTCTCCTGTCAGCCTGAAAACCAACCGTTTTTGTTTACCATGTGTTTTGTTGTACTTGCAATTAATGACTATCAGATGGTGCACTACAAGTGTTTGTAAATGTGACGATGTAAAGTTTATCTGGCAGATTGAAATGATGCAAAAATGTAAGAAGTTTAAATACAGTTTTTTTTTTTTGATGATGGCTTACCTTTATTGATTAAATTATGAAGACATGACATTCTAAGTTTTGGAGATGCACTACTACAATACACAGACATGCTTGACTATTATGAGATATTAAAAAATTAAATATATGTATGTATTTGAAGGTTTACTCAACTGCCCCATTGGACCCCAGTCAGAAGATGGAGGGTTGAGTTTCTCACCACTAACTTTATGAACAAGATTGTGATGCATAATTAAAAATAAGAATCAACACTTTTATGGGCCCAGTATCTCTTTTTCGGTATGTGGGTTTATAGCATAGCGAGGTCAGCCAGCTTAAACAATAACATTGCTGTAATTGAATTTTCATTACTGTCAATTTAGAGTTTACTAGACAATTCAAAATGTAAAAAATCTTGATCACGTTTATTAAATGACTTTTGCTTATGTATCAGGAAATACAGTTGATGTCCAGGCTCTACAAATTCAAGAGCAAAGACCTGTTTGGGTATTTATGTAAATGACATCATTGTGCATTTCTACACATGAGCTGAAATTCAAATTGAACTGAACAGTCTTGACCTCGGGCACTGAACAGGAATAGCATCACATGACTCACTACACTTTTCTCTCTACTGGGTCGTGTTAGTAGTGCATAAATTTCCCCGTGGCATCCAGGCCTTTGTTGGATTTTATTGGTTGCCAAATACTTGACCTAATTGCATTATTTGGCTCTGAACAAAGATTTATTGAAACAAACCTATAATCTGTGCTCATTATAACACACTGACCTGATAACCAAATTAAGACTGAGGTTATTGTTTCACAGTCTGGGTGATGACCGGACAAAATGAGTGGACATTTTATAAACATACAAGCCTGCATTTGTTTGATTATTTTCACATATTTTGGGCTTCCAGCTCATAAAACTCACGTAAACAGGATTTCAAAAAATTTGAATACTGTGGAGAAATCAGCACAAATTTTGCAGGGCATGAATGTTTTAAACTGAATGACACACTAATCATCTACTAAACTCAAAGCACCTGCACAGGTTTCACCAGGTGTCATTAAATTGCTTCAGTTTGGTTCAATTGTCTCAGTTCGGTTCAATATGGGGAAGACTGCAGACATAACAACTGACCAGAAGACCATCATTGATACCCTCCATAGGATGGGTAAGCCACAAACGTTCATAGCTAAGGAGGCTGGCTGTTCACAGAGTTCTGTGTCCAAGCATATCAATGGAAAGTCTAGTGGAAGGACAAAATGTGGCAGAAGAAGATACGTAGAAGAAGACGGTGTAAAACAGGAAGGTGATCTGAAAGGTAACTATACG
>BRDA01014578.1:6704-20204 GCA_036984385.1 Crenuchus spilurus | reverse complement strand
TGAGTAAACGAGAGAAGCCAACGCTGCCTCACACACTACACACACGTGTACAAGCACAAAGACATGAAATCTGATCTGACCTCACATTCAAGTCACATGTCCACAGTTCTGATATCTGATCTAGAACCACAAATGAAAGTGACTCAGATCTGATGTGAAAAGATGGGATTTGACACGTTTACACAGCCTGAAAACATCAGATCTGAGACACTTCAGCCTGATAATGTGAACGTAGCCTTGCTGCAAAAGGAAATAAGGCTCCATAAATCATTAGCAGATGGAAGCATGAAGTGCTCTAAAACCTCCCGGTGTTGACTTTGGACTAAACACAGTGTGATGATGAATATTGACTCATTTTAAAAGAATCTGAGCATTTTTTTTATCGTTTCTTAGGAAAATGGACAGCTGGCAGAGAGACGGGCCAATGAACATTTCGAGCGACTTTTTGAGACCCTGCAAGAGAAGAAGACTGAAATGCTGAGATCCATCCAGCAGTCCAGGAACCGCCGCGTGGACAAGCTGAGGAGCCAGGTGGAGGAGTACCAGGGCATGCTGGAGAACAGTGGCTTAGTGGGTTATGCCCAGGAGGTCCTGAAAGAGACCGACCAGTCCTGCTTTGTTCAGACGGCTAAACAGCTCCATATCAGGTTTGACGAGTTTCCCTCGTTTTGATCTTTTTCACTCTTAATAGTTAATAGTGTTTACTCTGGTCCACTCAGCGAGACCTAATGAGCGTAAAACACTGCTGCTGATGTGCTGACGGAAGCTGCTTAGCGGGAGAATGTAGTGTATCTTAAGGTCCTGCTCTCTTGAAACTGGCACTGTGCCCACAGCAAGGAGCTTTACAGACTGACCATTGTGCTCCTTACTTTAATCCTCATAATTGATCTCCATTAGCTAAAAAGCAGCTTTGGGAAAACACTACAGCAGTTTACTTTCCCTTAAAGCCTGAACTGTAATGTACTAGTGCATCTCCAAAAATTAGAGCATGCTGAAAAAGTTCATTTGGGTTTATAATTTTAATGAATTGAGATACTCGCATGTAAAACGACATTTTAAGCCTTTTTTATGGCTCATCACCCGTGCAATTCATTAATATTTAATTTGAGTTTGTGTAAGTTACTATCAACAACACAAAAAGGCTTAAAATAGATCACTTTACATGTAAGTATATAAAAATTAATTGAAGGAGCTTATAAAAATGGGCATTTTCACCATATTTTTAAAGATGCACTTTTACGCTGTGTTTAGACTGCAGGCAAATTGGAAGTTTCTCAAATCAGATCTGCTGAGCTCACTGTTCACACTGTTGATGGTAAGTAATTAGTAATCTGCTTGGGTTTCTGTGGTAACGAAGTAAGCGTCAGTAACTACAGCCACACTGGTGATGTGGCTTCAGGGTTGCCAGGTTCAGTTTTTGGACTGCTTCAAAAATGTACCATGAACACTAATCACCTCTATAATAACACAGTAGAGAAATCGAGCTCGTAGATAGACTTTCTAATATTAGAAGCTTCAGTGGAGAATCTGAAAATGGACATTAGAACAGAGTAGAAGGAAAAGTTTGTATATTTTTAATTATTAACAAAGTCACAGTTGTGTAGAAAATGAATGAAACGGCAGTTACAGCCCAAACGTCTATGATTAGGCTCTAGATTAAATTATTTTGGGTTAGTTTTAAGTTTGTGTAGAGCTGCTGTTAGACAGTGGACAGGGGAGTTTTTCAGGACCTGGCAACCTGGAATGCGCTTCTCAAATCCCTGCATTTATTCAGAATTTTACGTGTTCGTTCTTTGTCGTGTTGAGTGACGCAAAAGGCTCTTCAAAATCCCGTCCAACCAGAGTGTCTGCATTTTTAATTTCCTGTATTTCAGAAAGCTTTATTGTTCAGATACATCCATTAATTGGCTTAAAAATCTATTAATTAACCCCAATTAATTGTCAAAATAGTCAGTAGATGCCAGGTCAGAGTGTGATGCACCGTGACAGCCTTAATGTAATGCAGTAATGCCAGCCGTTGTGATTGTCTTGTCTTCCTGGGCACAGGGTTCAGAAAGCCACAGAGTCACTGAAGACCTTTCAGCCTGCAGCCAGCCCCTCGTTTGATGAGTTTTTCCTGGACACATCAAAGGAAGAGTCCTTGCTGAAAGAGCTTTCCTTTGGTGGAGGTAAGATGGAGCCGTAGCCCTCAGGAGACACTTTCACTCCTCTGAGGACGAGATTTGGGGGGGCAGATGAGGCTGGTGGCTGCCACCAGAAGCTCTTTAATTGAATAAGCTGTTTAGAGGCCTAATATATCTCTGGGTTTTGCTTTTACCCCAGCAGAATGATTCACACTGCTCAGATTTAGAAGAAAAGTGGTGAAGATTAGATGATTAAGAGCCACTTCATTAGGTACACATCCCTTATATGTGCACTCGTTGTCCATTTGAGCTCCACTGAGCATACAGGTGCACTTACAGACTGAAGTCCATCAGCTTCTCTGTATGGTCAGGACCCCCACAGAGCATTTGGGTCATTCTCAGTGACACTGAGGTGGTGGTGGTGTGTTAGTGCTCAGTTTAAGAAAATAATGCACCATCAGCCATCAGGATCAGGACTAGAGGACCAACAAGGTAGGTGTATCTAATGGAGGACAGTGAGTGGATGCAGAGTTTAACAGCTCTAACACCACCACCACATCAGTGTCACTGAGAAGGATCCACCAGCTCATTCCTCTGAAGAACATGCAAAGTATACAGAGAAACAGATGGACTACAGTCTGTAAGTGCACCTCTATGCTTAGTGGAGTTAAACTGGACAGGGAGTGTAAATACAAGCTGTGTGTACCTAATGAATTGGCCAGTGAGTGTAGTTATTGCACTGATATTGAATGAATGGCCTTATTTAGTCTCAACATTATAACTCTGACCTTTCTGTTGAACCGTGTTCTGATCTTCATTCATTAGTTCAGTGTTATTGAAGACGGGTCAGACCTGCTGAACAATGGCTTTCTGGGAATTCATCAGCCAATCAGAGAGCTAACAGTGTTGTCCTGGTTCACTCTGACCAGTATGGACCAGGCCAAGAATCTGTTTGCGTTCAGCCATCAAGAGCTTTAGTGAGGTCAGGATGTTTGATGATCACGACTACCTCCGTCCCCAACTCATCCCAAAAAGTACTGGATGTAGAGAACACTGTTCCACAGCTCAATGCTGGGGAGCTTTATACCCCTCCAGCCCATTTTGTATTCGTCATGATGCCAGTAGGTGCATGGTTAGTCCTATTCATTTTTTTTTTTTTTTTTTTTTTTTTTTTTTTTTTTTTTCTTCCCTCTCCCCATTTGATAGATATTAACTTTATTATTACTACTATTTTTTTATTTTGAAAAAAATTTTCCAGTAATTTTTATTGGGTTTTAGAAAAATATACGTATACACACATACAAATGCACAAACCACCATACATCCTTTAACAAAATAACCAAGAAGGTAAATAAATAAAATAAAATTGCTATGTATACATGGCAATAAAATAAAATTAAATAAATAATATAAAATTAAATAAATAGTAATAATAATAATAATAATATAAATTGAATAAGTAATAATAACAATAATATTTGCATCAGCCACTATAACAAATTACTTATCTTTTGCTTTTTACCTTTTTCTCTCATTTTCCCTTGTTTTGTTCTGTTTGTTTCCTTTTCTTTCTTTTTTTTCTCTCTCTTCCATTGATACCAGTAGGTTCCTCTGGGATAAGCGAAAGATCCAAATCTCTAACGAACTGAAGAAATGGATTCCATATTTTTTCAAACTTATTAGATAAGCCGTTCAATGAGAGTCGTTCAATGAGTTCAATTTTCTCCAATTAAAATAAATAAAGTACTTCTCTTATCCAGTGGGTGTAAGAAGGGGGTCTTTTTAGATTTCCGGTTAATTACTATTAACCTTTTTGCAAGTAGGGGGTGAAGGCTATGACGCCTTTTTTAGGTTTAGCAAGAGAAGGTAATAGAGAAACCCCAAATGGTTAGTCCTTTTCTATTGGCTGTACTTCTCTACAGGCACTAGACAAGTTGTGTACACATCTGTCGGCTGAATGCATTCATTAGAAAAGGTGTCCACAAACTTTTGGACATTTAAAACGGTAACTTTTTTAGCGTGATCTCCAGAAGCTAGGAAAATGTGTCCACGCTGCACACGTCGTTAGGATGGTCAGGGTAATTGATGCTTATGCTTCTAATGGCTAAAGATGGACAGAGTGCTCTCAGGACAGGGAAGAGCAGATGCTGTGATTGAATTGATGGAAGGAAAAAGCAGACGAGGCAAAAAAGTAGCTGTGCTTTCCATCTTAACGCTGTGTCACTGATTAGATTGGGCTTTACTGGTGGTTTGTGTTGCTGATGGAAGCTGTATTTATGCCTGTAGTAGAGCAGAGTGTCTCTGTTTTCACCCCCTCGCTGCCCCCGCAGCCTCTTCCCACCGTATTTTGTGGTGCCGCAGTCTCATGGTGAGACTAGAAGACAAGACGCCTTCCCTGTTGTGTGGCTTAATGCGTCCCCTGTTCTGATCAATAGTGTATTATTCAGAGAGAAGCTTTCCGGGCTGTGTGCCTGAAGGCTTGGCAGGCTTTCTATCCGTAACAGGCCGTGTATCCACAGTGACGGGCCCCATTCGTCCTCACCGTACTACTTCACATCTATTCTCCTGTTTGCGATGGTCACACTTCAGCATCTTTTTACTGAAGACTGAACTGTATCTATAAAGGGTTTTTTCTGTACAGCTTATTTACAGTTTGTGTTTAAAAAAACATGAGGAGAATTTGACTTTTTTTTTTTTTTTTTTTTTTTTTTTTTTTTTTTTTTTTTATCAATCAATCACCTTTATTTAAACTTGGGGTACATTCAGGGTGTCCCTCATTTACAATGTAGCTGAAGTAAAGCATCAAATGAAAATACAAGTCTATAATTATAGGCAGGATTAAAAAAAACTAATTTAAAAATGATCTAAAAAAATCCATTTAAAGAAACCATGTAAAATGGTAAAAAAGCATACAGAGCATTAAAATATAATGACTAAAATATATTAAAAAATAACGGGTCTTCGGGAATAATTAAAATGATAAAAACAAATGGAGCAAAGTAGCTAAAATAAAAGTAAAAAAAAATAACTGATAACTAAAACAGACCTGATAAAATAATTAAAATCAAAATTTATTTATATAGCGCTTTTTACAACCGACGTTGTCAGAAAGCAGTTTTACATAATTAGTATCAGACTATTTGAATCTAAGCCCGATGTGAGCAAGCCTAAGGCAACAGGGGCAAGGAAAAACTCCCTCAAGGCTTGAGGAAGAAACCTTGGGAGGAACCAGATTCACAAAGGGGATCCATCCTCCTCTGATCAAACTACTGATGGAGATTTACATCCTTAGTTAAGTCTGACATTGTGCTATAGTGTAAAAAAATAATGATATTAATAATAGTGATCATTGCATCCATATTGGGTATCATAATTAAAATGCAGTAGCATTAGCAAAATAAAATAATAAAAAGTAAAATAAAGAATCAGGTAAACAGTGACTGGCTGAGTGGAGGTGGCTCGAGATTAAGAGTTTAAAATAATTAAATGACTCCAGTGAGCAGAGCTTTAGAGTTTCTTGTAGTGAGTTCCAGTTCACTGGTGCACTGGAGCCAAAAGCAGATTTTCATAGTTCACTAAAAACTCCCATTCCCTCCCCCCCGAATGCATCTGATCAGAAGTTTGCTTCTCTTATTTGCTTGAAATATAATTAACCCTGTAAAGCCCGAACCATAAAATAATTGCCAGAAAACTCTCAACTCTGATGTGTTTTTTTTTTTCCTTATTGAAAATCAATGAACACATTGCATATACCGGTTTTGATACATCCAGAATCTTTTGCTCGCAGCATGTTGAAACAAGCTAAAATGCACAGAACAAATTTTAAGTTCTCATACACAGAGTTTTCTTTACATTTACTCAAATATAAATCTGCTTGTATCCTCTGGTGCATGCATTGTATGGATGATCCACCAGGGGGCAAGATGCATGTATCTGATTTTATATATCGGCTTTTCTTATTTATTGAAAAAAAAAGTATTTATACAGCAAAAAATTAATTTATCATTTAATTATCACACTGGTGATGAATAGGACTTAAAGTCAAATATCTCAAATATGATACACTTGGCAGTGGATATTGTCTAGTTATGTTTTTTATTCTTAGTGTACTGTTGTTCTTTGTATCACATGATTACTCATCACTGGGAAGACTGTAACTTTTGGTTCAAGAAAGCAACCCCCCCTCCCTCTTGTCAACCATTAGAGGACTATCAGTCAACTTATGTTTATATTATTTTAAATAAATCCTTGCAGCCAATCCCTGTTCACAAAGGAAAGATAAAAACGAAATGAATGAAAAGTAATGAATTTTATGTAACATTATTTTACTGATATTTGCTTTAGGTTTTTTTTTTTTTTTTTAATATTTGACAAACACTGCACTCTGTCCACATCTGTTCTCTGGCAGCACTATCCTCTGCAGTCTGCACTTTTGCTGGCAGGATAAAACCAAAATTCCACCAAAAACACTTGTATAACTGTGAGATTTTATCGTAAAAACAAAACTAAACATTAAAAGGGTATGCTTTTCAAATGGATATATAGCTTGAATGAAAATGCAATTTTATATTCATGAGAGAGGAGCTTCAAAAGGCAGAGACACGTTTTTCAGCGCGAGTCAGAGCGCAGCACTTTTTTCGCCAGCGGAGCAACGACTCAACATATTAATTATTAACTAATTAACACACCACTTGTCTAGTCCCTGTAGAAGTACTGCCAATGGAATGGGACTAACCATGCACCTTCTGGCATCATGACTAGTGCCAGGTGTGGGTTAGTTAGTTAGCTAGTTAGCTAGCTAGTTAGTATGTATTGATCCCTTGCGGGAAATTCAGGCTAGAGGGGTATAAGGGCCCCCAGCATTGCGGAACTGTTTTCTGCTCCATCTGAGACTTTTGGGATGACTTGGTGTTTATCTTCCAACATCCTGATACTCTTGTGGCTGAATCAGTGAATGACCAGGTGTCCCAAAACATTTGTTCATATACTATATGATGACTTTCTGTGCCCGTCAGAGACTCCTGAACAGAAATTCACCTTCTAATAATGCCTTCTTGCAAGACGTTCATGTAGTTTTGGATCAGGAATGGTTTCATTCTAGCTCTTCTTGAATCTAAAGGTATCTAAACTCTCTCCGCCACAGTTCCCGACCCTCCTCTGATCGACCTGTCTCAGAGTCGTGTGTATAATGAAGGCCTGATCCACTGGAGGCTGCCTGAGGACTCCCTGCCCACCGACCACCATGTTCTGGAGTACAGAAAGGAGGCCGCCGAGGATGAGGAGGAGAGCCACTGGCAGACGACTGAGCGCGTGTACGGCTCCAGCACGGTGGTGTGTGATCTGGACAGCGACTGCCGTTACGCCTTCAGGGTGCGGAGCTGCCGTAACACTATTCACAGCCCTTACAGTCCTGAAGCGTCTTTTCACACACCTCCGGCTCCAGGTAAGCCATCACTTAATTACACTCAGTCATATAGGACCACATTTTACATTCGTTATGCATAAAGTGACTCCTTCAAAGACTGTGCTGATCAGTGTGGCTCACAAGTCAGAAGCCCAGAATCTCTGTGATGGTGAGTAAAAGACTATAAACAGTATAAACACTGTGTGTCTCTCAGTACTACAGCTGCCACATTCCTAATATCAACACTCCTGAACCAGAGACATCATCACAAGTGTCTTACCTGGACTAAGCAGAACCAGAACTGGTCCAAAGTTTTCAGATTTCATTAGTAAATCAGCTCCTAGAGTCTGAGAGACACAATCCAAGCTGTCTGAAGTCCAGTGTGCAGGTTCTGCAGTCTGTGATGGTTTGAGCTGCTGATGTTTCGTGCAAATTCAACACCTACCAGGAGATTGTAGAGCACTTCATGTTTCCATCTGCTGACAAGCTTTAGGGAGATGCCCAGCAGCTGCCCACAGTGCCAACTGACCATCACATTACTGTGCTGGATTGGTCAGCCAACTCATGCGTCATACTGATCAGTATTAATACTCAAATTTTTGGGAGATGCACTAGTGTGATCAACATTTCTCCAAATTTAGGTCGACATCCTTTATGTGTCTTGTTTATGGGACGGCTCTTGTATGGCTGAACATATGGCATGTGGCAGTTGAGCCACTGCATGACAAGCCTCCTGGGACTTTTATTATAAGCTTATTTGGGGTGTGTGTGTGTGTGTGTGTGGTACATGGATTCTGCCGAGATGGTTAAATAGACAGTGTTTTTGTTCTCGTCAGCTTTACCTCAGGATTTGTTTGCTTAGACCAGCAGATCAGACTTGTCTGCAGACGAGTGAAGACCAGATTTAACGGATGCCGTCAGAACTCTGCAGCAGCCGAGCCTGCGAGTCTCTACCGTTCTTCAAATACTGTCAGCGTGACTGACTGTGATTTCCATTCATTTGTGCTAATCCGTCAGAACTGCATTTGTTTTTGTTCGTGTTCTGCCTCATCGTGCTCTTTCGGAGCGGAGCTGGAGGTAGGCCCGGTTTAAATGAGGACCGTTTCAGTCTAGCATTCCTGTGTTCTCTGGGACGTGTAGCAGCGAAAGCACTGTGTGTTATTAATGAGGTGGAATTCTGGGTCACTGCAGCGCTGGGGAAATATCTGCTATCTTGTCTCCAGCGTCTGTTCCTTTGCCTCACTGGTAGGGTTGAAGCTTTGATCCTACAATGCTTGATCACTGTACAGGCGCATCAAAAAACCAGACTCGGGGACCTTGATTTCCAAATGAAATGCAGAATTTACAATCAGTGATGGTTTGGGGAGCCGTGTCATCTGCTGGTGTTGGTCCACTGTGTTATATCAAGTCCAAAATCAGCTACCAGGATGTTTTAGAGCACTAAATCAAATCTGCTGACGAGCTTTATGGAGATGCTGATTTCATTTATCCAGCAGGACTTGGCACTGCCCACACTGCCAACAGTACCAACACCTGGTTAAATAACCACAGTATCACTGTGCTGGGCAGTAAACTCACCTGACCTGAACCTCACAGAGCATCTATGAGCTACTGTCAAGAGGAAGATGAGAGACACCAGACCCAACAATGCAGACGAGCTGAAGGCCGCTATCAACGCAACCTGGGCTTCCATACCACCTCAACAGTGCCACACGCTGATCACCTCCACGCCACCTCAACAGTGCCACACGCTGATCACCTCCACGCCAGGCTGCACTGATGCAAAAGGAGCCTCAGCCAAGTACTGAGTGTATATACTGTACATACTGTTCAGCAGAACGTTTATGTATTATACATTTTTTAATTGGTCTTATATAATATGCTAATGTTCTGAGATTCTGACTTTTGGGTTTTCATTGGCTGTCGGACATAATAATCAACATAAAAATAAACACACTTGAAATAGACACTCAGTGTGTAATGAATCTATTTAATGAGTTTCACTTTTTGAACTAAATTACTGACATAAATTTTACATTTATTTAAATAATTTAAATGATCTTCTAATTTGAGATACACCTGTATGTCCTAAAGTTTGTGGACACCCCTTGTAATGAATGTGTTCAAGTTGACATACAAATACACAGTTATATAGTCCCTGTCAATAGAATAGGACTATAACAAGAACCTGTTGGCACCATGCCCTAATGCCAGGGGTATAAAGCCCACCAGCATTGTAGGACTGGAGAGCAATGAGTTGGAGTGTATGAGCACGTGTACTTTTGTCCGTGTAGTGTATAAGATAACAGTTTAGCATTGGCAAATCATGCCATGCTCCAGGAGTTTGTTTTATTGGAGAAGATGATTAAAGAGGCTTATTTCTTGGCTGGTGCAGTGGATCAGAAGGAACTGGGCCTCAGCGATTATTTCTTTAGGCGAGTGGCAGATCTGACTCAACATGGATGAATTAGTCACTGCTTTTCGGGTGGCATCGCATGGAAAAGAACGCCGTCCTTTTGTCATTCACTTGTTTTTCATGTGTGGCATCTGAGAGCAGTGTTAAAAAATGTACAGATCAGCCAGAACATTAAAAACACCCCCTTGTGCTCCACTGATCACATAGATGCTCTTACAGATTGTTTAATTGTCAGGACCCCCCACAGAGCGGGTGGATCACTCGGTGACACTGACGTGGTGGTGGTGTGTGTCGGTTGGAGATGTTTGACTGTCCACACTTACACTCTTTAAAAGATGGTTCTTTAGTAAATGTTCTAGAAATAGAAACATGAACACTCAAAGAACCCAAACGGTTCCTCAGATTTATGAAGATTGTGCTGTGGATGGTTCTATATAGAGAAAAAGGGTTCCTCTGTTATTACCTCTACAGCACTTTCCTCATCAATCTGAAAGAACCCTTTCATCATGGTTATCCACAAGAAGGGTTATTTGAGGCGTTCATGGTTCTGTATACTAAAGAACCCTTGAAGAACCATCTTTTAAAATGTTTTTTTATTAAGTGTACCTTGTTCCACCTTGTAGATGTGAAGTCGGACCAGTGCAACATACACATATACCACGTCAGGTCACAGTGCTGAGAATGATCCTCCTCCCAAATAATACCTGCTCCGTGGTCCTGACCATAGAAGAACAGGGGGCTGTAACTCCTCCCCCTTCAGAATTGTTTTTGACTCTTGTTTAAAGACGTTGTCTGGTTTTGTCCTCAGTGTTCGGCTTCCTGTTCAATGAGAAATGTGGGTTCAGTGTGGAGCGGCTGCAGCTGAGCAAGAGGAGGGACTCTGTGGAGAGTGTGGCCGGCATGACCTTCTTATTGGCCGCCGAACGTGTCCAGACAGGAAGTTACATATGTCTCGACTACATCATCGGTGACACCGGCATCTCGCACGGCCGCCACTACTGGGCCTTCCGCGTAGAGCCGAGCTCTTACATGGTCAAAGTGGGCGTGGCTTCAGATTCTAAACTCATCGAGTGGTTCCATAACCCCCGTGACACCAGCAGCCCGAGGTGAGAGCAACACAGTCAACACGGGGAGTAGGGTTGGCACCGTTTCATATGTTGAAATGAGGAACATCCATGGGTCGGGAGGAGGGGGTCTTTTATTTATTTTTTTTTTATCTTGAAAAAGGTCTTAAAGTTTTATAGGATAAGGACTTAAACTGTCATAAAGAGATTTTTTTTTAAAGATTTTAATTTTATTAATCATTACTAGTTACTATTAATAATGTACTAATAACTATTAATCATTATTAGTAGTAATAAAATAACATTAATTGTATTATGTTAATAAATATTATTAATCATTACAATATTAATACATTATTAAATATTAATAAACTGAAAAACATGTAGCATAATTTCTTCACTTGACTGAAACTTGTCAAACGTCACTCCAACTCATTACCAAGTTTTACACTTATTTTTGGAATGTGTGGTCAATAAACCCAAAAATTATTCCTATTGTGCAATAGTGCAACAGCATAAAAAGATTGTGTGGGAAGCTGTTCTCCACTAAACAGAAGAAAGAAAATCAGTGAGTGCTGCGTGAATCGCGCTCTTGCACTTAAAAAGTGTGCTCTTGACATTTGGCAGTGAACCTGATGGAGTGATGGCGATGAAGGCCAATCGCACATTAGCAAAAAACGGCTAAGCCAATCAGTGAGCTTGTGGGTGGTCTAAAAGGAAACGCACTTCAGATTGAGCAGCCTGTTTTCCGCTGGGTCCTAGTGCTGGACTCGTCTCCACTTAATATAGCATATTGCTGTTTTTGGATGGTAAAAACTGCAGTGGACCAAACTGCCTTTTGAAAAACTACAGGGGACCCCAAAATTACGTCAGAGTTTTCATTCATACATATCGCACTGTCTCACTTCAATTGTATTTCTCCCGCTTTGATAAAAATATGGAACAAATCGCATCCCATATCACAGGGGTGGCCAACTCCAGTCCTGGAGAGCTGGATTCCTGCACAGTTTGGTGATCTACCTGATCAAACACACTTGATTCAACTCAGCAGGCAATTAGCAGGTTTAATTGTAGTGTCGGAGCACAAAGATGACCAAACTGTGCTGGACACTGGCTCTCCAGGACTGGAGTTGGCCACCCCTGCCTTATCAGTTCAATACGGAACACAACTTTGATTCCGTGTTTTACAGAATGGGTGGCAACCCTACCAGTGAGGGTGTAGGGGATTAACATAAATAAGATGATAGATGACTGTACACGCTAGTATGACAATTATGTCTACATGACTATTTCACTATTACATAGCAAAGTGATCTGGTGGTTAGGGATCTAGTCTTGTGACTGTAATGTCGCCGGGTCGATCCCCAAACTGAAGTGTCTGAGCCAGGCACCTAACCCCCAACTGCTCCCCAGGGCACTGTGATCTCACGTGATCTCACTGCTCTCTAGTGTGTTCTTTAGTGTGTTTCACTGCAGGGACGGGTTAAATGTGGAGATCAAATTCCTCTCTGTGCAAGCCCATATGCCAGTAATTGTGCACTTTAAACTTTGTTATAGCCCAGAGGTGTCAAACTCCAGTCTTGGGGTCCGGATTCCTGATCTTCCTGATCAAACACACCTGATCCAGCTCAGCAAGTTTAATTTTGTCAGAGCAAAGAAATTGCCAACCTGCTGGACTCCAGCCATCCAGGACTGGAGTTCGACATCCCTGTTATAGTCCCATTCTGCTGTTTCCTTCCAAGTCCACATTTTACCAAACATGAATTTAAATATAAAAATTAAAAATGTGTCCTACAGAGTTTAGCCATTTAAAACAAATCTGAAAGAATGTCATTTTAAATGCTTATGGTCTAAGTTAACTTTTCCAAAGTAAAACATGTCTTGCCTTTCATACAACTGATGGGATTCACATTCAGGCATTTTTACTTGCAGCTAACAAGGCCTTCAACAGTTTCCCAGGTAAAGAAAACCAAACTTAGGGTATATTTGTCTTAAATATGATACACAGAGCCTCATCAGTGTAGCTGCTGTAGAACAATGTTAGAGCTCCCCCTAGTGTCAGTGTCACCACTCGACAGGCGGTCTTATCAGTGTAGCTGCTGTAGAACAATGTTAGAGCTCCCCCTAGTGTCAGTGTCACCACTCTACAGACAGTCTTATCAGTGTAGCTGCTGTAGAACAATGGAAGAGCTCCCCCTAGTGTCAGTGTCACCACTTTACAAGCAGTCTTATCAGTGTAGCTGCTGTAGAACAATGTTAGAGCTCCCCCTAGTGTCTGTATCACCACTCTACAGACAGTCTTATCAGTGTAGCTGCTGTAGAACAATGTTAGACCTCCCCCTAGTGTCTGTATCACCACTCTACAGGCAGTCTTATCAGTGTAGCTGCTGTAGAACAGTGTTAGAGCTCCCCCTAGGGTCAGTGTCACCACTCTACAGGCAGTCTTATCAGTGTAGCTGCTGTAGAACAATGTTAGAGCTCCCCCTAGTGTCA
>BRDA01014575.1:24748-37658 GCA_036984385.1 Crenuchus spilurus | reverse complement strand
CTCTCTCTCTCTCTCTCTCTCTCTCTCTCTCTCTCTCTCTCTCTCTCTCTCTCTCCCTGTCTCTCTTTCTTTCTCTCTGGCTTTCTTTTTGTGTTTTTCTCTTTGTGTCTTTCTCTGTCTTTTTCTCTCTGATTGCCCCTCTAACTCTCTGTTTCTAAGATTGATTAGTATTACAATTTTCTATCACATTTTGTTAAATCATCAACAAGATGAAAAATAAGAATGAACATGTAGAACACTGATGATAATACAAATAAGCACAAGTGTTGTTTACAAGAACAGGACCTGTGTTTGTGTGTGGGTGTGTGTGTGTGTGTGTGTGTGTGTGTGTGCGTCCGTGCTCTCTCTCTAACTTTGAAAACTCATTACACTTGTACCTTGCACTCTTAAAAAAGCTCACCAAATTCTTCTTGTTTAGATTATGTGGTTTATGGATTACAGCTTTGCAAGTGCACATCTCATTTACAAAAAGTCTATAAAGAAACCTCTCCTGAAAAACCATTAGAATCTGTAAATATGTTCATTACTTGACTCCAAAGAACCCTTAACATCTCCTTCATTATTAAGAGTGTATGTGTGTAAGAGGCACATTACTGCCTGTATCAAAGAAAGAGAAATACTGGAATTCAGTTTGAAGACAAGGCAGCAAACAGACATACTGTCACCCCACTGCATAAATTACCACAGTAACCAGACCTCACCTGACGAGCACATGAATCCACCTGAGGCTTATTATCAGGGAGCTCCGGTAGCAGACGTGTCATTATCAGATTTCTCCAATCTCAGACATGTTTGATGCTCCAGCGGGCAGCTGCAGACAGATCTCATAAATCACTCCACTGTTACAGGTTATAGTGAGCCATGCTGAAATGGAGCACCTTTTAAGTAGTGCACAAGTACATACAGCTGCCTTAATAAAACCATTTTTCTTGCCAAGTGTCAACAGTCAAAAAAACATTCTTCAAGATAAAAACTAGTGGAAAGAAGAGGGGGAAATTACTGGAAAATGTGTTTGAACATGTCTTATACCAAGATATACAGCCTACGATGTGGAATAAAAGGAGTAAATGCTTATATGCAGTAATGCTTATTGAAATCAAGTACTGAATGGTTATCCTGTTACTTATCTGGTGATTCTGCACAGCCATCTGTCTCTGAACGAGGGGAAATGATAGCACCATCTATTATTTCTCTCACAAATTGGATTGAAAATGGAAATCCATTGAAAATCTATTGAGAAACATGCAGCTTGATATGATGAGTTCCTCTCATCCATTATGTGCACATGTGCAAAGCATCTGCTCGTCTGGGCTGACCTTACTAAGATGCATGGTGTTACTCTGACCTACCAGGAAACTGAAAATGGTGTGTTGACAATAATGTGCAAGTATAGCTCTAAGACTGAAAATTCAACAATTTATTGTTTACATATTGTTTCAGTGAAGAATGTTGCCTAATAAGCATTAACTGATTATCAATTTATTTCTGCAGCCTACTCAAATTGAAAAATCTCTGGCTAGAAAATGGCTATTTAATGCTGAACATCCACATATCTGTTCATTAGAAAATTACAACACATACTCTCATCTGTCCAAACTAGCAGATTGAGGTCCTTGTGAATTCACAACAGTATGTGATCAGTGAAGACACTGGCAACTTCTATAACAAATAGAAACTACAGGATGAGCTCTAATATGGCTCACAGTTCTAAAAACTGAGTGAAAATGCATAAAAACAAAACAAAAAATGCAATAAAAGTATGGTGTGCTGTGTGCACAACTGAAAAAAAATTAAGTTCAAATTGCAATAAAATATCTCTGTTATTGATTAAAAGGCTGGTGTAAGAGCACATCTGGATTTTTTGGGTCTGAAATGTGAATCAATAGTGGTCAGTATAAATATAATATTGATCATTTAAACCAATTATTTTAATCTAAATAATGTTGTGTTATATAAAATAGCACTGTCACAGAATGATATAATCATCAGAATTAATTACCTGGAGCCACACAGTGACTGACAGAAGGCACTGTAAGGACTAGAAGAAGAAAAATCCCCAATGTACCATCATTTCATTATGAGGCTAATAAAACTATTAGTTTTTCCAGTTATCAGCAAAAAACACCCACTGTCAATATATCACAGACCATAAAAATACTAGTTTTCCAAAAGTTCTATGAAAATGGGTCCATACAGCACCACAAAAGGTTTAACTATTGTACATCAGACATCGTAATAATACTGAACCCCTTTGGGTGCTTTTAGGACACCTTTTACAAAATTTCATATACATTCTTCATCTACATCTGAATATCAGGTTCACCCAAAACTCAAAGTTACACAATGTTCCACTTACTTACATACATGTTTAGAGTCCAAATTAGTGTTTCTATAGTCTAGAATTGAACTGGCTAGAACTTTAGAACCCAGATACTTTGGGCTTAGACTGCATCCAGGTCTTAAATGAGGTTGCAGAGACAGTATTTGTTCAAATTAAAGACTTGCATGCAATGCAATAGATAATTACAGACATCTGAAAGTTCAATTTGAGGTAATAAACATTACAATGTTCTGAGTGAACTGAACTTAACAAAGATGACATTAACTGCAAATGATGAAGGACAGCACTCAGCTCAGTATCCAAACAAACTGAATCAGTAGGAGAGAAGAAATGGGAATAACCACCTCAGCTGCAGGTTTGTGTGAGTGCATGGAAAAGTGAATCTGTTTTACAAAGTGATACACCAGAAATACCTTTTAATACCAACAGCAGTGAAGAGCTTACAATGTTCTGGGATATCTCAAAGTACTGAAAAACATTTTTACTTCAATTGTATAGCTATCACAGAGGGCTCTGATGTGACGCTGTAATAACTGCAATTAATGTCATGGTAGACCAACTTTAGAGCTTCAGTATAAATCATTATTGTACGGTTGCCCTAAATGAATTATTCAGATGAGATTTAGATAGAGTAGGGCTTGACAGTACATGGTTCTGAAGCTAATTTTTGTTGTCTATATCTAATGTTCTTCATGGACATTTTTGACATTCCATCACAGCATTTTTATATTCAGTTTAAATAAAAGTGCAGCAGAACACAGCAAGCTCTTCAGGATTTATCTACTAACAGATAGAAACATAATAAGCAGCGCTTTAATGTTCTTGATTGACGTTGATGATGGCAGTCTGCATTCATCAAGTTCTGCACTGACTCACTGAAGTATAAAATGGAGCAGACTAATACTTTTTAGATAACAGCATGAGGTTAATTGTATGTCTATCATCGCTCTCTTGCCTCCATTTTGTCAGATGAAAATCTCAGCACATATCTCAAAGATGCAAGACAATAATTGCAGTCAGAGCAGCAGCCAATCTGATTCACAAATTGCTCACATTTGTTTCTTCACTGTCTGGTTTGTCATCCTGCAGACATTTACAGATAATAAGACTGATGGTTAGAATAATGAGTTGGAATTAAAGAAGATGAAGAGACAGAAGAAAAGCACATGAAGTCAAATCTACAGAAGTGTGAACATTTCAGTGGATGCAACAAAACAGGGGTGCCTTTCCCGAAAGCGATTGAACTTAGTGATTTACGAACAACTTTAAGAATGATGTAACTTTAAGAGTGTGATTTTTCCGACTGTTTCCCAAAAGCCTTCTTATCTTCCAAACTTACAAACGAGTCCCTATAGCGTCAAATAGGCTCAGCCAGTCGAAAACTGAACCACCGATTTACATACATTTCTTCATTATTAAGCCAATAATGTAAACAATAATTATAAAACCAAACATCAAAAAAGTATTTACACTACATACATGCAAAATAAAAACATTTCACTTGCAGTTGCTGTCCATCGCATGCCAAGCCTACCTATAAATAGGCAAATCCTCTTGGTTACGTGTCCATGATTAATCAGTGAATTTGATTGGTTAAGAGTTATTAGGCCAATTTGTAACCATTGCTTGGGACACAATATATTAATTTACTACTATGACTGTTACACTGGGAAAAAAAACATTGCATTTATGTCATTTATATGTGTATCAATAAATAATATATTGTACTTTAAGCAATCTTAGTTTTTTTATTTCGTAAAAACAATAATTTCAACTTAATAAGTACATGTATGCGCAGTATTGAACTAAGGACACTGGCTCTAATTTACATGACACAATTACGCTTTCAAAAGAAAATTTAAATGTTCATGAATTTGTGTGCTGAGTGTTGCGTTTGTCAAAGGATGATCAGCGCCCTCTTTAGTTTTTCAGACAGAACTGCACGTGAACTTCAAGTTAAGAACAACTTAGCCAGTTACGAGAGGGTCAGACCACTCGTAGATTTACGAATGAGTTTAAGTACGACGTGGGTTACGAAGGCTTTCGAGAAACACTCGTAAATTTAAGAATGTTCGTAAGTACGAGGTTATGAAGTACTTAGCGTTAAGAACGTTTTGGGAAATGCACCCCTGAACACATTTTACAGGTTATTTGAGGAACCTTCATCAGTGGCAGGAGTGTCAAACTGGGTTTCTTTCAGCCCACAGCTCAGAAAGGCTAAAAAACATGCAGCTGAGTTTTACAGTGCCACATCCATAAAATTAAAATGTAATGAAAAAAGTTCATTTTTCATCAAAATCAAATTCAAAAAGTGTCATTTTTTTAAGCTATGTAATGTGCCAAATTTCAAGGCGTTTTCTGTTTTACTGTTGATCATTACGGCTTTTAGCTCAACAATATCTGAAATCCAGAATCAATCTCACTTTTGTAGAATATTTTATTTCAAGTATGAAGAAATTATTTAAAATTTAAATTAAAACAAAAAAAGTTTGAAAAGCACTGAGTGGCTCAGCAAACTAATGCGCTGACACTATGATCAGAGGATCGCAATTTTGACTTCACATGCACCACAGGAGGCCTGAGCTAATCTTCACCCTAATAGAGTCAGGGACATTGTAAGTGACTGGCAGAAGCCAATTGAATGGGCTGGTTGATTGGCTACTACTATATTGGGGAGAAAATTATGTCAAAATAAAAAAAAGGTTTGAAATATGTCACTTTACATGTAATGAATATAAAATACATGAGTTTACATTTTTGAATTAAATTATTAACACAAATTCACAATATTCACATTTTTGGAGAGCCACTAGTGAAAGAGCCTAAATGAAAGGACTGTGCAAAGCATGTGAGAATTACAATGAACATGCAGTAGACTACACAACCACATATACATACATATTACATATTTATTTAAAAAATCCTAGCAAGTCATTGTGACCGGTTTTGCATGGACATCTTCTTCTCCTTTTAAAGCTACACATAAATTTGCACTTGTTCCTCAAAGGCATGAGCCTCAAATATGTGCTGACAGAATATTTACCATCAGAATAACATTATTTCAGCTCTCATGATCAGATGTATGTGTGAGAAAAAATGCAGCAGAAAATTTGGTGTGATGCAGCTGCAATATAGATGTGCTTGTTATGAACTGTATATTTTTAGCTGGAATAGAATTACACCTCTACAGAGCATTTAGTGCTAAAGAAATGTACTTATATTATTGTCTTTCATTCTGGGGGGTCCCAGACTCATTTAAAGCTCTACTGACTGCACCCTTAGGATTAATTACCATTATTCAGAGTGTATGCAATTTTTCGTCCTACGTGCTGCCTTAATTTGAATGCTAATTTTAATGATAAGTGTTGTCAAATCAAGGCACATAAAGACTTGTATGTACATCTGACCCTCTGAACTCAGAAACTCTTATTTTAGCTCTGTAATGCCTTGTTAATTCATTCATGAGTTGAATGATGTTTAATGAAGCTCAGCGCTAAACTATATTCCCAGGACTGCTGTCTGTTGACTGCTGACAGCTGTCTGTTGTCTTTGATAAAAAAAAAAAATTGCGCTGATTGAATGCAATGTCTCTTGCTTCTTGACACAGTCATTACTTTTTCCTGCATTTATTTGACATAATTATTTTTATTACAGCTGGTGGATGCTTCTTGCTCGAGGGTAGGATATCGACTTTAGAAGGGCAGGATATTTGCCATCCTTTAGGAAGTCCCATGGTGGCTTGCATATGAATTACACTTGTCTAAGGCATAGAGAGGCTAACCAGTGAGCCACATCTGATCAAAACTGATGGCTACCTGAATTGGCAACAGTTGACCATACTCGTATTCCCTAGTTACACTAAAATATTCAAAGTACTTTACAAAGAGAAAGCTTTTAGCTTCTGGGAAGACGCCCAAAAATGCAATGCTGCAATCTTATTGTAATGTCGCGCTTTAGAAGTCCACATGGCTTGCAGTTTTAATGTGGGTTTTTCAGTATTAAGTGCACAATTGAGGTTTAAAAATTGAGAAAGTCCTACATGTCCTACAACAGGAAACAGATGGGACAGTGCACTGTGTCTTAGCCCATTTTTCAGTGTGCAATATGCTGTTCTTGTATGATGACAAATGGCATTCGTGGTGGACAGACAAGGCACTCAACTTGCTGTGCTCGCTGCTTTTACGCCTGGAGGGGATCCAGACAAGGACAGGCTCTCCCTCTTCCAGACTGTAAGCACATGCATGGGCTGTGCTCACATATACACTCTTGAAAATAATGATTTCTGTATGGTTCTTGGCTTGAATGGCATTAGGAATCTTCACACCATGAGTGGACTCTTTAAAGATTTTGCAATTTTCTGATTCTATAATACTCAATATGGTCTGACTATTCAAAACAGTGACATACATCCTAAAGTGCACCCACAAACAGTCAACACTTGGCCAACAATCAAGTGCTTTGCTATAATGTAAACAAACATTATTCTGTTGCTATTTTCTTTTTTTTCTGATGTGAAAAAAATGTGAAAATGATTTTTTCCATAAAGTGTAAGGCATGCATTGATTTCATTTGAACCCCTTTATTTTTAAGTGTGTACTCCATGCAAGGCACAACTAGTAGCTTTAGGTAGACAGTACAACTATAATGAGAGATGGTGGAAGTGCTGATGTGCTGACCATTGGCCCTACACTTCACTCACTGCAACTCTTCATAAGCCCAATTCTCCATATGCCCTGCAAGGCCAAAGGGGCATAGCATAAAGTGGTCACACAGATGCTGGTGGGTTTGAGCCTTATTGCATCAGACTGGCCAATAATAGCTATGACTGCTTGTGTTTGAAGCCCAGTCCAGCGGTTTGCTGTTGCAATCACAAATGTAATATGGAGCTAAAGAGTTCATTTGGCCAGACCAGCTGTGCTCTTCCTGCAGCCACAGCACACTGTAGCTTTTTCTTATGAGACACTGACTTTATCTGTGGGCAATATTCATTTATTTATATTATGTACTCCAAATGTAATCAGTGACAAATTAATCAAACATGGTCAGTGTCCAGCATTTGGTTTATTAGTTTGCACTGGAGGTTTGTGCAGCTAATAAGTAAATTCTAAACCAGTAAATGCCTAAATCATCATCCATCCATTATTTCTTGACTTACACTATAATGTTAAGTAATATTTAATAAACTTGTTACAGACATACTGTTATCTATGAAATTGCACATATTAGATAAAAGCCTGTCACATACAATGGCAGTTTCTGATATGAGTGATATGAGCAGCTGCTCAGGGTGGCATCTCATCAAGGGTGGCATGAGTGCCAGGGTGCGCCACCACCCACAAAAAAACAAAAGCGGTTGTCACCTAGATAAAAAGCAATAGGTTAATAGTGGCTAACAATATAATTTGGGTTGTGGATCATTCTCAGTACTGCAGTGACACTGATGTGGTGGTGGTGTGTCAGTGTGTGTTGTGCTGGTGTGAATGAGCAGAGCTGCTAATGCTTTTAAATACCTCAGTGTCACTGCTGGAGTGAAAATAGTATGCCAACCAAAGCTATCCAGCCAACAGCATCATGTGGTGACCAAAACAAACTGTACAGAAGCAGATGAGCTACTGTTTCTACAAGGTGGACCAACAAGGTAGGTGTGTATAATAGAGTGGACAGTGAGTTAGATTTCCATCAGCTCTTGCAGAATCCACGTGCACACCTCCACCCAAATAATACCTGCTCTGTGGGGGTTCTGACTTCGAAGAACAGTGTAAATATGTAATATTCTGATATGAGTGTGCATATGACTGTGTATACATGTAGTTTGGACAATGTTATAGAGTAGCTTTCTTGTCAACTACATTAGCCATCTATCTCCACTGAAGCTAACTTCAAGTTCAGACATTAAAGTTACTTTAGGAGTCAGGTAGAACCAACTCTTTCATCACTGTGTTACTCACATAGGGAAATGACCTCTGTCTTTATCCCATCTGCTCAATGAACACACCTGCATACACACACAAATGGGCAGTCAGCGCACATGTGCCAAAAGCAGTGGGCAGTGCAGGAGGTCACAGCACCCAGGGAGCAGTTAGGAGTTAGGTGCCTCACTCAAGGGCACGCTAACTGCACCTTGCTGTGATCAAGCCAGCAATCTTTCAGTCCCAAGCCTACCTCTCTAACCTTCAGGCAATGTTTGCCCTCTGATTGTCTTTATTTTAGCTAAAAGGAAATTAATAGACTTTATTTTTGTGAAAAATTATTCCCATTTTCTTATAGAAATGTTGATGTATTTCAGGGACAGTATCCTAACAATTCGGGAAGAACCACAAGCAAGTTTTAGAGTCTTCTCTGCAGTCGTGTTTGCACAATAATCCTGTCATATTACAAATGAAGGTGATGGAGTTGTCTTGTGTATAAAAATAGACAGGAAACTGTTGAGAAGAAGCAATGTTTGTCTCTGTCGGCCACTCACGGTCAGACTATTACATAATTCAGGACGATGCATAATATGTCTTAACAAACTTAGTGCAGCATTAATTATTGCTTTCCTGTTCAATTATAGACAGCTTGGCATTGCAAACAAAGACAAGCAAGGAAATGCCAAAAAGTGTGTGAGGGACATAATGTAGTATGCAAGATTGAAAAGAAAAAGTTACAGCAGAGATGTTCGAATGTTATCCCAAGACACAGACTAATCTTACTGTGTTTACATCTAATTAAAAAAGGTAATTAATATATCATTTAAATATACTGAGATTATTCATTGTTACATGTTTTGAGTCAAATATTTAACTAATGCTCAAGTCTTTCTGGAGTTAAATCAGCAGAAAACACAAAACCATGTAGGGCAGGTGGACTACAGCACAAGAAAACAGGAGTAGGTCAAAGGGTGGCTCATCCATTGAAGCAATTAATCACTGCTTAATGAAAAATCTCTTGCCCACTTCATAACATGTCTTAATGGTGTAATGATACACTTTTAAGTTCCAATTGACTTTTTATTCTGAGGTCAATATAATCACATTTGTAATTAATTTTGTGTCAAACATTATATACAAGCAGTGAAAAGGCTGAGAAATATTTTCAGAACAGAAGCCAGCATAATACGATGTAGGATCCTTGTGCAAAATAGTGATCTTATAAAACAATGTGACTGAGCTATAACCCACACCAAAATAGATATGAATCAGTAATATCTAATTCTAATCACTGACTTTAATGACTTACATGACAAATGGCAAACTGAGAGAACCTCGGAAGAGACCGAGAAACTTTGGCCGTACCGTTTAAAATTCTGATTCACTATTTTTTTTTTTTTTTTTTTTGCCAATTTTCTCCCTTTCCCAATGTGGTAGCACCCAATTAACCCATCCCATCCACTAGGATGTCCCTGACTCTAGGAGGGTGAACACATGCACATGCCTCCTCCGCTGCGTGTGATACGTCCACCACCTCTTTACGAACTATCATTTGATACACCGTCACTGGGGAGCCAACATGCTTGGAGGAAAGCGCAGGGTTCCCAACTCCAAATTGACCAATCAGTAGACGCCTGAGCCAGCAGAAATTGCAATGTGTGAGTGATAGGGAGAGTGAGAGCGCCATCAGAGAGATGTGCAAAAGCTTATTGTATTCAAATAATAGGCTAAAAAATAATAGTAATCCCTGAATCCCTGGTAAGCATGTAATATATATTACATGCTTACCAGAGAGAGAGAGAGAGAGAGGTGAGAGAAAGAAAAAGAGAGAGATATGGAGACAGGTGATGGAGAAAGAAGAGGAGAGAATGAAAGGGAGAGGAGGAGAGAGAGAAAAGGAGGGTGAGAGAGAGAGAAAGAGATGGAGATGTGGAGACAGGTGAGAGAGAAAAAAAGAGAGAGAGATTGAGACAGGTGAGAGAGAAAGAAGAGGAGAGAATGAAAGGGAGAGGAGGAGAGAGAGAAAGGGATGGAGAGAGAGAGAAAGAGAGATGGAGATGTGGAGACAGGTGAGAGAGAAATAAAAAGAGAGAGAGATGGAGACAGGTGATGGAGAAAGAAGAGGAGAGAATGAAAGGGAGAGGAGGAGAGAGAGAAAAGGAGGGTGAGAGAGAGAGAAAGAGATGGAGATGTGGAGACAGGTGAGAGAGGAAGAAAAGGAGAGAAAGAGAAAGAGAGAGAAGGAGAGAAAGAAAGGGAGGGAGAAAGAGTGAAAGTGAGAGAAAGAGACAGCAAGAAAGGGAGGGAGAGTGAGTGAAAGAGAGAAAGGGAGGGAGGGAGAGAGGGAGAGAATCAGTCTCTTCACAGCACTGCTTGTCTCGCTGCGGTCTGTCAGTATCTTGCTGTTGGTGGTGATGGTGGTCGTGTTAGTTTGTAGGTTAGTTATGGCTCAGTAAGGCTTTCACTCTGAATTCAAAGCACACGCAGCCACACGAGCTGCTGGGAATACAGCCTAATATAACAGCACCACTGTTACTTCTTCACTGGATGAAATTAAGCAAAACTCAACAACATGGATCTTTCATTTATGGCAGCACAGGTAAGAAAAGGCTGCATGATTTTCTGTTTTTCTTCTCTCTCCTTTGTCATTTATTTTACTCTCCTCCACAAAAAAACCTGAACCTTACCCTCCACCCACATCACTGTGGAAACAGACTAATAAGTTTAGTTTGGAAAGGAAGTGTGAGTGTGGCTTTGCTCTCCTGGAGAAGAAGTGGCTTTGCTTTGACTTACCTCCACATTTTACATACTAAGACTGTGAACTGTACCCAAACTGTTGCTGTTAAAGTTTCCTATAAGGGGCCACACAATAACAATACTTATATTTTTCACAATGCAAGTTTTAATACCATGATATACCATCGTAATTGTGCCCAAAACATTCATTTCTACTACAGGTACATCAGAACACTTTGACCATTGATTTCTCTCATTCATTTAAGTACAGTATTTGTGTTCTTTCTGGCTGTGATTTACTCCACAAAGTAAAAGGACTGTCCAATAGGAAAGCTCTGGCAAACTGTGGAACAGCTTTGTGAAAAACTGCCCTGGTGCTTCCTCTACAAATGAGAAATTTCTCCTAGAGGAAAAAGTGCTTTTTACATCCAGATTGCCTTGTCTGTTTCTGTAGATGTGCTACTCGAGGTCAAATATCTCAGCACTACTTAGAAATCTATGAAAAAAACGCAGTAATTCAGTCTTGAGTGGGTTTGAGGAAATAGCCTAGAACCCTGAATATCCTCTCTGATGTAAATGCACTGTATGGAGCATTAAACATTCTCCCGTGCTGATATATGTTCTCTTAAAATAATCTTATATTCTTACTGAGCACGGACTCATAGCACAGGGTGAACAAACTATTCATGGGTTCCCTGAAATGTCATCGCCATTTGGACATGCTGGTTGTGGATAAAACCTTTCAGTGTGGTTTTTCCATTAAAAACTACATATGCTTGGTTGGACTGTCACACATCACAACTGTGCAAAAAAACATGCATCATCAGGAAGGTAACTTCATAGGAGAAGGCAAAAATTCTAAACGTTAAATGTAAGCATTTCATCCAAATTTAATTCCAAGCAATTTGGGATGATTTCTATTGGTCCATTCATCATGAAATGGTCAGACCATGTAAAGGCCAGCTGCTATTGAACATTTGAATGTAAAAGATACATTGTTTTCATATGACAGTGACAATATGCTTGCATGACTGACTTTTAACAAAGATTTGAGGGTATATGCTCTATATATACTTCTTTTTTTATATAGTTAAACTGTTACGGGAGCATAATTTCAGTCATCTTCTACAATGACTATAGTAATGTTAATAACTGTATTGTTCTATTCTAATTTAAGGTTAAACATTACAAGTCTTTGACATAGTATGTCAAATGTTGTAAGCTTCAATAGAAATCTTGAAAAGTTTCTGTCTACATCTGGAAATATGCAAGAAATTCACAGAAATGTAAAAGTGATATTATAAAGTCAAATGAACAAGAAATATTAAAGCCTAGAATATTTTTGGATCAGTTTTTACACAATCTAATCACATATGTGATTCACTCTAGTTAAAACCTTTGCAGATGAAGGTCAGATTTCTTAGAATCTGATCTTTTCCATTCAAGCATGTGATTTGATCAGCTCATCAGAGGCTTGTTAAAGTTCATCTATATGCAGGCATTCCCTACAAATCCACAGAGTGAATTAACAGCACGTGCCAAAACAGTCAACTTCTAAATAGATTTGAAGTTTCAAGACACAACAGAGGTCACTTGCCTTATCTATAATCACTGCCTGAGTCTACTTTCACTGGCATGGTTACTAAAAGAGATTAATTGACCAGCTTCATATTTGTAGTGTGAAAACATACACTTACAGCTTACATTAAAGGAACATAGTTAAATATTAGAACATTATTAATAAAAGATGCAGAGCTTTAAACAGTTGCAAAAATAGTAACAACATTTTAAAGTAATCTGTAAATTAATAAAAAATATATTATTTAAAATCCTCTATAAATAACACTGTGTTAGAAGGCCACACATTAATGTGTCACAAATCATATGTTCATATGTTTTGTGTGTGTGTGTGTATATATATATA
>BRDA01014575.1:0-24648 GCA_036984385.1 Crenuchus spilurus | reverse complement strand
ACCATCTGTAGTGGTTTAATAGTGCAGGCTGGGAGGCCTGTTAGCACAGCATTGCAGTAATCGAGGCGTGAGATAACCACAGCTTGTACCAAGACTTGAGTGGCATGTTGCGTTAGGAACGGTCTGATTTGTCTGATATTATAGAGCGCAAAGCGGCAGGACCGTGCAACAGAGGCCACATGATGTGTGAATGAAAACTGGTCATCAAACATAACCCCGAGGTTCATAGCGGCCAAGAACCCTGAGAACGGGTGTACAAAAAAAAGGCTGATGGCTGGACCACACAGGCACACTCTAAAACAGAGTGTAAACTTGTAAGAGTTATGTTAAATGTTCATTTATCCATTTCATTAGTCTTTTGTATTTATTTTTCATTGTTTTCTGTATGTAAAACTATAGTTATTCTATATCAAATGTTTATATATATTGGAGTGTCTCGAACAGATTAATTGGATTTACATTATTTCTTATGGGAAATACTGCTTCAGTTATCGTTCTTTTCAGTTATCATCAGGCACTTTAGAATGGATTAAAGACAGAAAACGAGGTTCCACTGTATTTTATATTTTGCAAGGTTTATTCAGAACAAAAGTTTTTATATCTGAACATGAAGTAAAAATGGTGTTAGTGGAATGTTGTTATATCTGGTGCAAGTTTTAATTGTTCCTGTTAAACAAAAGATTTAGCTTAATGCTAACAACATTGACTAATAGAAAGTAGTATTATGCTAGCAGAATACATTTTATGAAGAAATGTTGCTTATAAAGTGAATTTTAAACAGTTTCTAGACTGAACAGTGCTGTTTAAATGATTGGTTGAACTGAGCAGCACAAATTGTAGCTTGCTAGCATGCTAGCTCTTTGGTTATATTTTACATCTTCCACTGTATTCACTTCACTGTTGTGTGGGGGCATTTCACTCAATGCAGTCTGTGTAGTGACAATAAAAGACATGTTCTTATCTCTACTCTCCATGTGGAAGTAAATTCAGGTACTGCTTGTTCCCGGGTTTCTCACAAACACTGCACAGCATATTTGATTTGATTTATTCCAAACATGGTCTACATTTCTGCCAATCAAATAGCACTGTGAGTAGGACATTGGGTCAGGCTGAAGAAGTGTGCTTTTTATCATGCTTGAATCAGGTATGCACATAGCTAAGAAAACACTTTTATTGCCGAGAAAATTTATCTTTATATAGCTATACTTGTTTTCTTGACTGTATTTCATTTCACAATGGACCAGACACTCTGGGTTCACTGGGTTCTCCCATAAACAGCCTTGGCCTGGTGGTTAAGGATCTGGTCTTGTGACTAGAAGGCCACCGATTCGATCCTTGGGTAGGTCATGATTGAAGTGCCATTGAGCAAGGCACATAACTCCCAACTGCTCCCCGAGGTGTCTTGGATAGGACTTCCCACCACTTCAGGCACATGTTTCACTGCATGGATGGGTTAAATATGGAGGTCAAAAATGTGTTGTGTGAATCACATTGGCAACAAGTTTAATCTAATCACTCACTTTTTACTTTTATTACTCTGTACCAGTGGTTTCATAGAACCATGCATTCAGTATATTTTAAACAGTGCTTGCAGTAGTACTGTGGTACTCCAGGTGTAGTTTAAACTGAGAAATAGGCAGCATCATGAGCAGTCTTTAGAAATAGCCGCTTATAAATAAGTGTTAATGACTATTAACAAAAAATATGGTCCTAAACAAGACATCATGATGGGTTACTTATTCAGGCAGACTACAGAATAAGCTGAGTAATCATCATGCCACCCACTTTGTGGATGTCACAAACTGCTCACTGACAGACATGAATAATGAATATTAAACTCATATTAATGTGCTTCACATCTTCAAGCTGGCAGGAAAAAATGTCTAGATGCAGTTGTGTATCGTATTTATTTGAAACATTTGTGTTCAGCTGAAAATTTGGACACTAGAATTTAAAGGAGATTACCACTATACCTGGGTATATTTAAAAAATAGACTGATGTTGGTACACATGCTTAGCATGCACTGTATTAATTATTAATGTAAAGTATCAGATAATTTTTCAAAAAGCTGAAAGCATAGTTCTATAATGTTTTCACAAATCTTGTCTCTGAGGCTGAGTCTACCTTTCCCAGTCAAGTCAATCAATGTGTTTATCAATGTGTTGGCCTCAACCATGTTTTTAAATTATTTATGTCCTTGTATGTGTTTTTGTATGTTGTATATGTTTTATTTACAATGTTTGGTAGTGCTGCACAATAATGATAAAATAAACATACAAATTCTTATAAAAATCCATGTAATATTCAGTATGATTTTGATTATGACTTCAATGTGGTTTTCAATATGTTGTGCTTGACTGTACAGAGCTGTAGTATGAACTGCATACTTATATGATTCAGGTAAAAAAAATCAATATCTGTGATGCTAGCTTTCTAACAAAATGTGACCTCTCACAAACTAAATCATAAACCCTAGATTTTAAAAACAATTTTAGCAGAGGTTGTGTTCGATATTAGCCTCAGCCCTCTCAACCCATTGTACTCTAATAGGGTGCATCCAGATGTTTTGATCATTAACAATGGTTTTCACATAGGTAGTAAATGAGAGATACTTATGAGGAGACTGAGGAGTGCATCAGCAATAGTTTTGCATGTATTTTCAGTCAAATTTTTAATTTTAGAGTTTTTTTCATTTTTTCTAAAAACAGTTCTTTGAGGAACCATACAAAAGTGGTTCTTCATGATCCAAAGAACCTTTGTAAGACTTAAGTTATTTTACCAGTTAAAGAGAACTAACAATATAAATTTAAAATGTTTCTTTTAGTCTATAGACCTTAGCAATAATATTTTGAGAGTTGTTACAGTTTTCACTTCTGATAATGAGTAATATTAATTGTGTCACCCAATTCTACAGACATGTCTAAAACACTGTTCTATGTCTTTTTGGTTCTAGGAAATTAGGTGACTTAATATTCATTTTGCGACTAAAACATTATGCAAAACATTTTTTAATGAAATTTAAATCAACAATTTAAATCTCATTATGATTCATTGAGCTGATGCTGATAGATTTTCTGGCACCTTTACTCCATATGTCCAGTCTCTGAGAGAGTGCATGTCTTTGTGTTCTGAATGAGTCCATCAGTCAAGCTGTTGGTTATTTAAACTTGGTGTCTGCATGTTGTTTTATGAATGCTAATAGATAGAACTATGCAGTATCATGCAAATATGGGGTAATGTAATATTTGGCTGAAAATCAATTTAAACTTTAAAGTAGCTTCTTTTTTCAAATTAGCATATTCAATAGAAAGGCCTCCTGTATGCTCATGCACTGTAACAAACTTCTTTTTTTGTAAACTGACCTGTATGCTATGTCCACAAATCAGTTTTTTTCACAGCAACTGTAAAAATGTTGCCCTTTTTTTTCAGAAAACTGGCAAAAATCCTGTTCAACATAACCAGAAATTTAGCAAGCACAAGTTTTTTGCCCAAACACCTCTATTTTGGGCTGCCTTCCCAGACAGGGATTAAGTTTAGCCCTGGACTGTATTTTCCTTTCAAAGCAAAGTGCTGTTTAGTCCTAGAATGAGCTCAATCTCTGTTTGAAAAGCCAGCCCAATGAATTATTAATTTCAGATTGATATTTATGTGCAAGATTTTCAAAATATTTTTGCCAGACTTGTGTATAGCTTGTCCAGCCTCACAACAGTTGCTACAAAAGAATGTATTTGTGTATAGAGCGTGGGTAAGTCTGTTAGCAACTGTTTTTTGTTGGGTTTTTTTGGATTGCTTGCTCTACTAAATTCTTTATTTTCTGCTGCTATTAGTAGAACTCTTTTATTATTAGTAGGTCTATTAGTAGGTCATGTTGTTGCTTAAAGGCTGGATTCCATCGCAGCTCATTACACTTGTGCATCCCTGCTGCACTTCTTACTCACAAACAGTCTGAAGACATGTTGCAACAGAATTGATCTTGATATTTTTTTGGGGAGGGATTACAGTCCTGTTTAAAACCATCTGTTTTTTACCGAATGTTTACACTAATGCTAATGGATTCACTCATGATAATTGTAAACATTTATAATGGCTATTTTATAAGTGGAACAAATATGAATACTGTAATATCTTGTCATGCACCAAATTTAGCAGTCAGTATTTTGTGTAAATAAGTTGGAAAGGACAAAATGTTCCATCAAAATAATATATTCTATAATATATAGCTATATGTGACTATAATAAAATGTTTTTAACCAGTGTTTGCAAAACTAAACTATTTTAAAAGGAAAAGACAAAATATTAAGTAATCATTTGGGTGGTGCTTTGTAGATGATTAATAAACCTTCAACAGACTATTGGCAACACTGGCACATTTTATGTTCATTACACTTAAAGTCACATATTTCAAGCAGATCAATGCAGCTAAAACAAAATCCCACAAGTTACATTACTTTAGTCATGTGATGAGGCACATGAGAGCATTGAAGGAAGTGTTATGATGGGACTTGAGGAGGGAGTTGTGGAAGACCAAGAATAACATGTATGGATAACATCATGACATGGACTGGATTATCAGATGCTAGCCTGCTACAAGCAACATGAGACAGAGGGCATTGGTGAGAAGTGACTCATCTGTGCAGCCTACCATCACAAAGCAGAGTTGTGCATGACATGACACTGTTTTAATGTTGATCAGTTTGGCTTATAGCTCATGAAAAACAGAAATCCAGAAACTCGCATTATTAGATCACTTCATTTTGAGTAAATTATTATTCAACAGTATCAGTACAGTGTGGCACGGTGGCTTAGTGGTTAGCACGTTCGCCTCTCAGCACTGAGGTCTTGGGTTCGAGTCCACATCTGAGCAGAGTTTCCATGTTCTCCCCCTGTCTGCGTGTCCTCTGGGATCTCTGGTTTCCTCCCACAGTCCAAAAACATGGAGATCAGGTGAATTGGCTACTCTAAAAATTACCCTGGTGTGTGAATGAATGTGTATGTCTGTGTGCGTGAATGTATGTGTATGCCCAGATATGGTTGGCACTCTGTCCTGGGTGATTCCCCCTAGTGCTTGATGCAGTCCTCCAGGTGGACGGTCGCTTCCGGTTGAGAGTACGCTGTGCGCGATTGGCTGCCACTTCTCACCAGTGTGTGTGGTTAAGTGTGTGTAAATGGAGTGTGTTGATTGTAAAGCGTCCTTGGGTATCTAGAAAGGCGCTATATAAGTGTAACGTTCATTCATTCATTCATTCGTCAACATTAAAACAGAAAAGGTCACTTTACTTTGATGAAATAGTAAAAGTGAAGCATGAACCAGATTTCAAGTATACATGCTGTAGCTGTATTGTTAATATGAAGTAATACATTAAGCAGATCAAAACCCTAAGCCTTAATGTTAGACCGAAACTTAAACCTACCTAAATGTATCAAGTTGCTTCACTGCTGTTACTTCACTGATATGTTGTTGAGATGTCGATCAGGAGTTGTTTCACAGATGACCACTTAATTTAAAGTGTGAGTTTAAAATCAAGCAATGATGAAAAATGAATTCAATAATCATTTTTAATGATATTGAGTCAGTGACTAAGTTACAGATTTATCTTTTTTTATCATACATGCAGTTGTTGGAGTGTTCTCGAAACACCCTCAATATACACTGAAAATTGTATTATGATGTAAATTATTACAATATTATATTTTGTATAACATAATATATAATATTATATAATATACAACAATAAAGTAGATACAGTAAAAAAACTTTTAATCACTGTTCTATATCAGTGGATGTCCTAAAAAATAAATTTGTCATAACATTATCCTTGCACATTACAAAAGAGAGTATCCTACCACAGGATGGCTTTATTAGATCACTCCTCATGCTTTCTTTGTGTACATAAATATACAAACAGAGCTAAAATTCATGACAACCAGAGTAAAAGTGGGATAACTTTGAGGTGTCCCTTTATACAAAATTAATGGACTTGGCAAAGGAAACTCCACTCCACTTTGGGTCACAGAGTTCTCTGTCTCGTCCTCACCCATTAACATCAAATGACAGGACCCTCAGTGGTCGTATTCCTGTATAAACCACTTTATCACTTTGCCCACCACTGCTTAAAATACCTGTTAATAGTGAACATTGGGGGATAGAAGATGTGTAAACCTGACATATACTAGACCCTAACTCTACAATTTAGAATGTTCAACATAATCTGAGACAATGAATTCATTTAAAAATTGAAGTTGCCCACTAGAGGTTGGGGAACTGTTTTTTTTTTTTTTTAGTTCTCTTACATTCAGTTCAGAAGCTCATGTTTATAGCCCTCTGATTAACCGCATTATGAGCAGAGACCATGGTTCACTCTCTTTTTATAGTCCATATACAGTTTCATTAAAGGGTGACATTCACCTCAAATGGATTGAACACATAAAAGTACGGTTTGCTTTTGCCAAATATCTGCCAAACAAAACGGAATGTTGGAGACTTCATTTATTCCCACTTTTTCATACTATCTCTCTCTCTCTCTCTCTCTCTCTCTCTCACACACACACACACACACACTCAAACACACAGACTTGCTTAAGTAAAGAGGATCAAACTGTAGCCCTGACTCTAGAGGCTTACTGTATTTTTCAGACGTGCATTTTTAAAAAGAAAATCCTCTGCAATGATTAGCATGGTTTTTAGCTATGCCTGTGTAGCTCTGTAAGTGTCCACTGTCAGATTAAGCCGTAGAGACTAGAAAAATAAGTCGAGGATTATCCACTTAATCATAACATTTAGAAATTTGACAGCACTGCTGAACTCTGCTTCATATTTTTAGTCTACTTCATCATTTGAGCAATTATTCCCATAACCTTAAAGCACCCTGAAAGTCTTAAGGGGCATTGTGATTATTTCATTTCAGTCTTGTTACAGAATGAAATAGTACTGTAGTGGTGAGGAACATGTAAACAGCAGAAAGCTTTCACAGTGCAGGAGATGGATTTTTTTTAGCTCAGCAGACAGAGCCTGTTGAGAAGACTAAAACATGAGCAGTTCAAGATGTGAGATGGAAGAACATCTGATTCACTTTTCCTCTCTGCTTCACTCTCTCAATCAATCTCGACCATTCCTGCTATCCGCCCATGCCCACTGACTTTTTGCAGAGAGACAAAGACAGAGAGAGAAGCAGGGTCAGAGAAACAGAAACAGAAAGAATATATGCTGTGTGTGGCTCTGACAGGTGCCGACTGTGGGGAATTTTCAAAAAGGAAAGAGAAGAAACTCTGAAAACAAGCCTCGCTCGTCCCTGAAGCTCAGTAGCATGGTGTATGCTTAGCATGCTACAGCAGAACATGTGTCACTCTACAAAAGCCACACTTCTACTGTGAGCGAGCCTCCCTGAGGCCCACAGTGCTCCACACTTACAGCACCGTGTTTCTCAACAGCAGAAACATGATAATGGACTCTTTCAACATATATATATGTAGTGCTGGGCACAAAAGAAAACATCTATATATAGTATATTGTTATATTTTCTACACGTTATATTTTCTCAGCTTGTGGCTATGATTATATGAGGTCGCCGGCTTATGATTTATGCTAACTCCAGCTGTTCTTGGATCTGCATCTAAAGTGAACTGGATAACGATCAGCCTTGATTTTGTTAATCCCGTATAACTAATTAACAGTCTTGCCTGGGGTCCATTCGGGTATAAGAGATATATATATTTTTTTGTTTTCATGATGCTGATGGACTCAAGTATCAGTAGAAGTGAGATCACTTTTCTTTTTGAGGTCATATTCTCAGTATCTTTTTCTCCATCTTGATTGTTCGTTCTGTCTCAATTAGCCATATGTTGTCTCTCTATGAGAGAGAGTATGTATGGCTAATTGCCAGCCTTGCTCTGTTCATACTCTGTAATAGCATCAATACAGTGTCGACTTTTAGTTTTCATAATACTGATCTATTAAAGTATGAACAGATGTAAGATGGAAGAATGTCTGATTTGCCCTTTTTTATTTTCTCAAGCTCTTTTGCTTTATGTTGATCATTCTTGCTACCTCCCTATGCATATTGTCTCTCATAGAGAAAGAGAGTATGTATGGCTATACTGCTATAAATGCATCATTAAAATTTAGATTTTACATTTTAAAGATACTGATGGAGTAAAACATGTTGTCTATATTGGTTTGAGAGTACCACTGAAGATTACTAGTGCATGTAAAATAAAAAGTAATATCGTGGAAAAAGTTTTATATTGATTATATATGTAAAGTGACATATTTTGAATTGTTTTAGTTTTCATGTTGATACTGTTTCAATAGTACTTTGGATCTGGATTTCTCAGCTATAAGCAAAACAACAGTTAAGCAACGAAAAGCCTTGAAATGTCCCTTTATGTGTAGTGAATATAAAACATGACAGTTAATTTTTTTTAATTCAATTATGAACGCAAATGAACTTTTTCACAATATAATACATTTTTGATTAAATTAAATTTGATTATTAAATACCATTTTTAATTTGATCATTTTGATGACATTTCAAGTTGTAACAGTGTACATCATATTTATTTTTGTGATCATTTAGAATACATTAAAATGAAACAATCAGCACTCTATATAAAATCTAAACCTTCTTTATAGTAGAGAACAAAATTATTATTTGAGCACATTTAAAGAGAAGTAGAACAGAAATAAAGGTATGTACTTCATGTCAATGTTGGCAAGTGATGCGGAGAGTCACTGAGTGTCAGAAAGTTGGGCAACATTAGCACTTACTGTTAATGCTGCAAAATCACTAATTCTAAAGCTAGAATAGCTGTGTGATTGTACAAATAGATTCAGCAAGAATTCAGAGCTATCTTTATACAAACTAGTAAATATTAAAGAAAAGAGAAGCTAATGGATAGCCACAAATTAAAAAACTGATCCTGTCTTCTCTGCAGCTATTTAAGGTTTCATTGGGGACTCATTCATTCTGATGGTGTATTATATGCATAAATAGCTATAATGTTGCTGAGTGAGTCTTACCTACAAAATGATTAGTAGACCTATATGTCTGGTTAATTGGGTTCTCTTTATCTTCTTTTAGAACTTGTGTGAAAACCTGTTTAGATCATATTCATGCAGAAATACAGAACATTTTAAAAGGTTCACAAACTTTCAAGCACCACTGTATGTCAAGACTTTTTAGCATAGAATGCCCATGCTCAGAGAACTAAAATATCATATAATATGTATATGCTGTAATATACTGTAATATGCTTAGAAAATCATAGCACTGAATTTTAGCAATACTACCCAGCACCATTACATTTTCTGAGCTAGCAGGCTAATGACTATGATTATGATATGAACTAGCAGGCTAATGATTTTTGCAAACTCCAGCTGTCCTTGAATGTGCATCTAAGTGATCCAGATAACGATCAGCCCTGCATTTGTTAATCTAGTTTGACTAATTTCCAGCCTTGCCGTGGGTAAGATGTGTATAAGGCTCAGTTCTAAAGATTCTGTCTGGCAGTGCTAATATCATGCTCTCTGAACACGTTCGGGAATATTATTCTGTCTGCACAGACTTAATAGCAGACCACAGAATAAGCTGGACTCTGTCCAAAAAGCCAATGAAGTTAATGCATGCAGAATTCTTAGAAAGAATGAGCACTACTCATCTGTGCCACTAAGAGCCCTCACTCCATTTAGATTACATTTCATGGTTAACAATATGTAATATATACATGTTGGTTAAGTCGTTTCTAATGCAAAGAAAAGCTTCAGAAACAGACTTCTGAAACAAAATGCATTTTGGTTACAATAGAAAAACAGGCCATTTTTCACTAGTGACCAACATCTGCTGTGATACGTCTGTGGAGATCTTGATGGTTTTCATGCAGCCCTATTAGTATGAAGAATGGACATTTTCCTCCTAAGAGCTTTTCATTTCACGAATGAGCTCAAAAACAGCACGAAGCCCCACTTGAGCTGAGATCCAATAAAATCTCCTCTACCCCCACCCAAAGTTGCTCAATATTTCATGCAGCTAGAACAGACAAGAAGATCCAATGGAGCAAAGATTGGCAGGAGACAAATGGAGTACTTTGGGCTTTCCAGCATCATTTGCTCCAATGTGTAATGAAGATTGTTATATTTGACTGCTCACTATAGAGTCTTTTCTTTCTAACAAAAATCTGTCTTGCAAAGCACAACACATGCCAAACATATACTATGTAGTGGATGTAATAAAGGATAGCATGAGAAATCAGTTTGGATTAATGGCAACGTGGCCCACAGCATTCAAAGAAGAACACTAACTCGGCTGTCTTTTGTCAGGATCCCTCAAGAAAATCCATTATTTTACCCGTTGCTAAGTGCATCAACCCAGCAACAGGCAAGAGCTCACAAATTACATGAGAGCACTCTTAAAGAGACAGTAACATTAGTGACAAAGGCACATGGTTAGATATGTGACAGGCTACAGTGAAACCACATGTGACATTTTCATAGGTAAGAAAACACTACAATTTACAATGTACAGTGTAACTGTACTGGGGAAGCCAAGCATGATTGCTGGTTTGAGCCCTAGAACCATCAGGAAAAAACACATTCATGGCTGAAGTGCCATTGAACAAGACACCCAACTCCCAACTGCTCTCCAGGCACTGCATCAGGCAGCTGCCCACAGCTCCAGGTATGTACAGTACCAGTCAAAATTCTGGACACACCTTCTGGGCATTCAGTGTTTTTTTCATTATTTAAAAATGTTCTGCACTGTACTGTAGATTAATACTAAAGTAAACAAACAAAAAAGTGTTAAACAAACCAGAATATGTTTTATATGTTAGATTCTTCAAACTAGGCACCTCTTGCTTAGATGTCAATTTTCTTGGCATTTTCTCAGTCAGCTTTATGAGGTAGTCACCTGAAATGGCTTTCAGTTAACAGCTGTGCCTTGTCAAGAGTTCATGACTTGCATTTCTTTCCCTCTTAATGTGTTTGAGACATCAGTTGTGTGTCAACTTTAGAGAATCTAAAATCTAAAACATATTTTGGTTTGTTTAACACTTTTATGTTTACTACATGATTCATTATGTGTTCCTTAACACTGTGGATGACTTCAGTATTAATTTACACTGTAGGAAAAAAAGAAAAAAGAAAACATTGAATGAGAAGGAGTGTCCAAACCTTGCCTGTGTTCACTGCCCCCTAGGGTGTGCAGGTATGTGTTCACTGTACAGATGGGTAAAAAGCAGAGAATTACGAGGACTAATAAAAGTGCTTCTTCTTCTTCTTCGTCTTTTTCTCCTGGCTATCGTTGCTTAATCACAAATAACTGAAAGTAACTGATTTGGTGAAAAATCTGGTGGCTTTACACATAGAGCCACTATAGAAGTGACAAGATAATGGATTAAATATTAATCAAATAATGACAAACGTATGAAAAGAATTGGAATTTGAAATGCAACCTCACAGCAACACCAATGGATCCACAGATATCAGATGAAGATGTCCGAGAAAACAGAGCAGTAGATAGAGACACAGCCTAGAGGAAGCTCTGTGAAATCAGGAGAGCATAAAGTAAACAAAGAACAAAGGAGAATTCAAACTCAAAGGTAGACAACCAGGCCAGGGTCAAAAGAACAAAGAAACAGAATACATATACAATGCTTAACTATGTAAGATTTCACAGACAGCCTTGAAACCACAGATTACATATATATTTAAGAGTAAATGTTTAACACATTTTCACTTTTTTGACCACGCGCATGCACAGTTAGGTTATGAACTGGATGTACTGTAGATGTGCAGAGCAAGTTGACGAGGCCATTCAGAGAGCATTTCAGATTTGGTAATAACTGTATTACATTTTTGTTATTAGAACAAAACTGGCCAGTTTCATGCTTTTATGAAATAATATATTATTTAATATTCAGAAAAGTATTTCACTGAAGTGTGTTGTGTCCACTTATGAAACAGTTAACTGATTTTAAATCCAAAAAGTCTTTCTTTACTGTCAAATTTGATTAAGTAAAAATGTGATTAACTGTGCAATTAACCTATTTTTCTTAAATTCTCAAAACTAACTTTTTGGCACATTTATAATACAAAAACACATGGAGTAGATATGTTTTAAATTAGAAATGTTAATTTCATCTTGTTTTTAACTTACATTCAAATATAATGTAATATCTATTAAATTAGCCTGAAGTGTTACTTAACATTAACCTAACAATAAAACTGGTAAGTTTTACCAAATAGTATGTTAACAATTGGAACATTTGTAGGTAACCTATTAACGGCTATAACATAATGTCAAAATAAAGTGAGACCAAATTATCTCATTCATCTTTTATAGAAAACAAGCACATTGTGCCATAAGTTCCATAAGATCTGTTGAATGAAAGTACTTTGAACTGCTTTAAAAGTGAGCAGCTATATCATGTCAGTTTCATATGTTTTCAAGTGGTATAAAGACTTGTGGAAGCTTTTTGAAAGCAGTTCTTTGAAAAACCCATTTAATTATACAATAGGAGATACAGAGGTTCCTGTTAACATTTAATAGTATAAAAATTTACTTAATTATCGGGTAAAAACTTTATGTTCAATATTTACTTACCGTACATATAATCTAAAATAATTAATAATGACCATTGTCTCCTAAATAAAGGCACTATTTGCAGTTGATGCGATTACATTTTTCTGCTTACAAAATGAAAATAAAGTTGACTCAGACTGTAAGGAGATGGAGCTGAAGTAGGATGAGGGGATGCAGAGGTGGGATCTGAACATAAGACTTTTATTATACATAAATACAACAGAATTTTGTGACTATGAAACACAATTATGCTATGGCAAAACTGAGGATGACATTCACACTTTCACAAACAGTACATACACTTAGGAACATTTAATGATTGACAAAGGACTTAGAAACATGAGGAAGTTTAAATAACAAACATAATCAAAAGGGGGAATGAACAAGCAGGGCTGTGGGATAAGACGAGACAGGTGCTAAACATTAACCAGACAGGACGACGTGATGAGGGCGGGGACATGAGACATGACGTGGTTGTCAATAAACAGCACATGGTGAAATGACACGTGGAGAGACAGGTCAAGGCAAAAACGTAAACAGAAAATGTAACAAAGACAGGGAACAGACGAGGCAAGGGCAAGGGTGTGAATAACTAACTTTGTGAATATTGTTGGATGTATCAGAGTAGATGTTATTACTGTCATGTTTAACAACCACTAACTACAAAGCAAGGCTAATTTTAACTAAATCTTTGACATTACAAAGCTTGTGGCTTTTATGCCCTTTCTGATTTTTACAAGACAAGACATTTATACAAGCAAGATATCTAATTACCATCTGGTCGACTACACATAACAAGAACCTGTAATTTACACATCTCTGATTATTGGTGTTCCCAAGTTTTGTTTGACTAAAGCTTATGCAATGTCATGTTGGCATTGATGAATAACAGTATTGGGCTACATCAGCATGAAATGCTGGATCAGATATATTAGCTAAAACAAAAATGAATCAAATTCTCTAACAAGTCTAGCTTGAACTCCAATGCACACATTGTATGATCTGATGTGGTTAGTTGTGTAATTCTTTATGTATGGTAGTAGAGTTGACATCCTACTTCAAAGTGCTTCTATTTAAAGTAGCTCATTTTAAAGGTTAGTACTTCAAAGCAATGTACTGTTTCAGTATCAAACAACACTCAAATAAAAAGTGGCATTTGGCCATCTCTATACATTATAATCACGTAGTCCAGGATTGACTTTTCGATCAAAATGTCTTCACATTTCTAAACCTAGTCACTGGAGGACTGGAGATTGGAGAAGTGGAGAAGAATTAGAGAATTGGAGTCATGGGCTGTTGGTTTACAAGATGTCTTCGATTCTTGCCCTTAAAACATGCTCAATCCTGAAGTCCAGAAAACTGATTACAGCTCAGTGGGGTAGTTTGAGGATCATAACTTTCTTAAGGGTGCTTCTTTTACTTTAAACTATTTGCCTGAGAAATGAAGACAATGTGCTTTATTGGGCACTGAAAAGCAGGTTTCCTATAGCATTGACAGAATTGATTTGTAAGCCATGTACCCCATGGAACGTGCCTCAGCCTCTTTAGGTGCAGTAATGGTTGGAGTCTGCAGCAGGTGGCCAGCACTAGAAAGTTTTGTGAGCAGTGTAAGCAGAAAAAAATCAATGTGGCTATAAATCTAGACAACATTTTTCACACAGCACATTTGAGACTGATCCAGGATCTGCAGACACTGTTACACTGTTGTATATTCCCTGGTATGTGTTGTGTTGAATGTGAATGATTGGCATATATTCAGAACATGTTCCATATCTCAGCAACGCAAATAATTTTGGCATCTTCTTATAATGATTGGAAGATGTATTAAATAGTTTAAGAGGCTTTCTAAAGAATATTTTTTTGCACTGAAGCTACACTGCTAGCATAAGTATATGTAACAAAAAGATTTAGCAATTTCCACTACATTAGCCTCATAGCAAAAGTTTACAAACCACTTCATTAGGAACATACACCTTGTTTCTATACTTATTGTCCATTTTATCAGCTCCACTTACCATATAAGTTCATTTTGTAGTTCTACAATTACAGACTGTAGTCCTTCTGTTTATTTGTATAGTTTGTTAGCCTCCTTTCACCCTGTTCTTCAATGGTCAGAAGCCTCAAAGGACCACCACCACGCTGGTATTATTCAGGTGGTGGATCATTCTGTACACTGCAGTGTTGTGGTGGATTGTGTGTGTTCAAAACAGGATGTCCCCTCCCTTAGTAACCAGCCTGACCATTAAAAGAATGAAGAATTCAGTACCATTAGTGTCACTGTAAATGTGTATAATTTAAAACCATTTTGCACAACTAGCAAATTTAATTTAGAAAACATGAGAAAATTAAGAGTGCAAGTGAGTCACATTGTGTATCTTATTTCCAAGCAAGTGCAAGCAACAGAAAAGTTGAGAAGCTCTTTTAATGTACTGTCAGAGCTTTAGTGTTTCTATTAGCCTAGCAAACAGCCAGACACATTCTGCAGAATGACTAACTAGCCTTAAAAGCATTAGAAATGAATGTGACCTGGTCTGATCCTTTTCTTAAATGCACAGGTGCCTTGGAATGCCCTGTGCAGAGCTTCCATTTCCTCCATTAATGTCTGGCCACTCATCCACCTATTGAGACAAGCATTATGTAAAGTCCAGACTGGGACGTAGTAGATAAGACTAATGGCGTTTTGAATAATGTGTTATTTGTGTATTTAAAGTGAATTTGATCTGTGAAACATGAATTTTGAACAATTATATCATGGTTGGTTAAAATGTTAGAAATTTTTGTAAAAGACCCAAGAGAGATTAAGAACAGCCCTATAGTAATATCAGCATGATCTTAGAAGGTGAACTGAACTAAGCAAGCCAAGCCAAATTTAACTGAACTGAGTAGAGGCCAAGTCAAGCCAATTGAACCAAGTTTAATTGATTTGTATTGTCCAGACAGGGCAGGATAAATGTTTTTAAAAAGCACAAGAACATTTGTGTATCAGAGATATCTATGCTCGTGTGAAGAATAATGATTGTACACAAACACAGGCTTTTATTTGTTTGTTTGTTTTTGTGCCAGCTTAACCAAAATGCACTTATCAGTCTACAGCAATTACTGTTAGACAGAAGTCAATAAATTAGACCAATGAGGTCTTTTGTGCTAATGCAGTCCATAACAAATGCCTCTACAATACTGAGAGAAGCTTAAGAGTAAAATGATGTCTTTTTGCTCACAAGCTATCAGCATGATAATGAAGGCATACTAGCAAACAGTTTTTTATTAGTCAATAACAGCCATCAGTTTGGGTTAATCATGCATATGGTTTTATAATAGAACACTGCAGACAGTGTTTGATTTGACTTTGCTCTGCAAAACCACAACAACTGTTAACAGTGTGTAAATTTTATGTCCATTGCTTCTACATAGGCAAGTAAAATAACAACCCAATTTATACAGAGGAGGCAATATCAAAGCTCCAAACTATATGCAGTATTTCACAGGGTAATACTGTTAAGGCTGTTCATTTTAAAGGTCTTTTTCATCCCTCTTCTTCAATATTATACTGGCCACAGGTCATAAAAGCATGACAGGAATACAAATAGCCATCAAAGCCTGCTATCATCCTTTTTCATACAGCAGCCTTAAAATGGAGCGGTGAGTCATCCCTTGTCAGAAAACTTTCCATATCGGCATTCCTAACTTCCATAACTCATGACTTGGTCATGATCCAAGCATATTTGTTCCCGTCTCTTCCAATCATGCTATGAAGCTGCAGGTTTAGAGAAGTTTCCTATGTAGCTGTACATCCGTTGTCATGCCTCACAGGTATTTTTAGCAGTGTTTGGAGCCTCCCATTTGACGAGAGCCGTCTGTCTGCGTGCTATTTTGAGAGATGCTAGCGTTCTCAGGCACTAGGCAGCCTCATACAGTATGTACAGTAGATATGAGAGGATACTTGCACTCTGCCAGGCAGCCCTTCTTAGAGCTCTAATTGTCTTAACCAATAAATCACGTTAACATGCCCCTCTTTAAATATTTATTACACATTAATTAAGCCCTACTTCCTCCAACTGGCCTCGTCTGGATGGAAATATACGCCAGAGGTATAAAACATTTGTTCCCATTTGCAATAGATGTCATGCGATGGTTCAAATAATGGTTAAATATGCCATTTAATATGCATATGGAAATGCTTCTGGAAAATGTGTTCATGGAAGAAGTGATTTTTTTTTCTAAAATGGCTGAGAAGCTCCTCAATGTCCTTGAGCTGATATATTCTGGAATGTTAAAGAGTCAATTAGTTCCCTAAATGTAATTTCTTTAGAAACAGCTTGGCTGTATTAATCAACACCTTAGTACATAAACAACATAATCATATTAATCATAAACTCAGCATAACCCATCAATCATAGACTCTTGGTTTAAAAAATGTCCTATATTGCACTAACAATAATTAATGACTTTTTAGTGCTATATAGAAGGTTGTTTTCATATATATATAAAAAAAAAGATAATATATATATATATATATATATATATATATCATGAAAAAAGATAATTTGTGTTCATAATTTAATTTAAAAATGTAAACTGTCATGTTTTTTATATTCCTTATAAAATTCCTTATAATCCTTTTTTTGTTTTACTGTTGATCACTTTGGTTTAATCTCAAATTACTGAAATATTTCTGTCAGCATTGACAGAGCCTCGCCCCCTTTCCCTGTCAGTTTGTGCCCAAGTTTGTCTGTCACGTGTCTGCTTTACGTCATTGTTCACACCCTCCTCCCCCAATCCCCACCCCCACCCCTGTGAAGACACTTCATTGTCCACGTCTGCTTCTTTGTTTGTGTCTTGATTAATTTCCTATATATCCTCTGTGTTTGTCAGTCAGAGTCATTCATTGAATGTACGTGTTGAATGTAAATGCTGAATGCACCTGTCCGTACTTGGTGCTCTCTTCATGCCTATACATACAATCTATTGATCCAATTTCCAAGCCAATTTTTTTTTTTTTTGGTATTCTAAAACCAGGACTGAGAATCACTTCAACAGGGAATATCATATCTGACACTCACTACCTTATGGAGTTAATTAGAACATAATTTGAATGGCAGACATACAATGATGATCCTAAACATTATGACCAATATGTTAATATGTGTAATATAATGTTAGTTCTTCCCATCTTTGATCCAGTGAGACATGGCTTCTACAAGACCTGTATCTGTGGTATATGGTACCAAGTTTTGTAAGTTGTGATGTTCAGCTGCTATGGCTTAACATTCCAGCACATCCCACAGATTCTCAGTTGGATTGAAATCTGGGTGATTTGGAGGCCATTAGTAGGTACTGATTACTGCTGACTTGAGAACTCCCACAGAGATGCTCCAACCCAATCTTCAAAGCATACAAATCTACAACCATTTAAGCATCAAAATTAGTCAGTCTCATGGTTCTACACATTCAGACAGAACCATAGATTAACCATAGGTGATGCTCTTAAGAGCCTTTCAGTAGACATATACTGCTCCTTCATTGTTTCTTCTGAAATCAAGGGTATTAAAAAATGTAAACTGTCTCTACTGTCCATTGAAGACTTTCTACTAGATTTTGGATCATTGCTGAGCAGATTTGATTGCATTAGCGATAGTGAGGTCAGGATGTTGGATGACTCAAACCACCACCTCATCCCAAACGTATCCCAAAAGTACTGGATTGCAAACCATCATTGCAGTGAACACAGTAGCACTGCTCTACAGCTCAATACCCCTCTAGCTCATGCCCGGCATGTTTATCTGCTCCAGAGCCCTATTTTATTGCCAATACTTCTCTACAGGGACTAGACAAGCTGTGTGTGCATTTGAACATGTGTGTCAGTGATGACTGCAACTTAAAGTAGCTGAATGCATTCATTCGAAGGAGTGTCCACAAATATTAGGACATATAGTGTAGGAGTATAAAGAAACTTCTAAACTTTAATGAAACCCCATATTATGATTATTCACCAATTACTGTTTTTTTTTTAAGTAGAAACTTTCCATTTTTTGTGTTTTAAAGAATGAGTGATTGACCCTTTTTGCATATTTTACATGAAATATGTCTTCTGTGCACTGTGATGACATGATCTTAAGCTAATGTTAGTTTGCTCTATTGTATGGCTATAAAATAATGAACTTTCTCTCATGCAGATCCCGGTTATGACAGGTGCTTTTATGGACTCATCACCCAACGATGACTACAGTGCAGAACACTCCCTCTTCAACTCGTCAGCCAGTGTGAATGCAGCCCCCATAGCTTTGGTGCAGTCACAGCATGATGAGCAGCAGCATATGTCCAGTGATGCTATCTGGCTGTGGATCGCCATCGTTGCTACTATTGGGAACATTGTTGTGGTGGGAGTGGTTTACGCATTCACTTTCTGATCCATCGACTCAAAGAGACTTCACTGTAGCTGAACTCTAGCGGCTGAGGATGAGGGCCGTGCTAAATTATAAATACTGTCTACTGGCAGAGATATTGTTTTCAGTTCTTAACTCAACCGGTCTCTGCAGACAAAACTCTCCCTCCAACACCTCTATCTGGAAGCCTCCAACCTCACGCTTTAGTGAGCAGCGTCCTTGTATTTAGAGGATGTTCAAAGGAATTAAATGGGCTTTAAGGATTGGACCTACTTAAATGTTCCCTGGAGATATGAGAAGCAATTAAGAGAAGTGCTGCTCAATTATTTGGATGAAGAGACTGCAAATCTTTAAACATTAAAGAGAATCAGGTCACTGGTGTAGCATTATTTTAACAACAATATTGTACTTATTTTGCTGGCAAAGGATTTCAAAGGATATTTTGCTCAATTTGTATATAAATTGTTATTATATTATGAAGAATTATGTTGTTATTCAAAATTTTGTAAAAAAGCTAGATATGTAATCATCATCAAACATTGTATAAAACACAGTCATAGAATATTATAACCATCTTTGGTTTGGAATGAACTCAGTCCGGGACATCACAGATGCCATGTGACAGGGTTTGCTGCATATATAAATAAGTGAGTACAGTAGTCAGTTCTAGCAGAGTGCCATACGATCATCATGGGCAAAGGATGTGATTTGACTGATGTCCAAATAGGCATGATAATAGGGTATCAGGTGAAGTGTGGTAGTATCTCTAAAACTGCTAACTTTGAGGGAAGTTCTAGAGCCACTGTAGTAATGCATTGAGTGCCTCCCAGCAACATAACAGTGGTGCCCCATGAGCCATTGATGCCATAGTGGACGAGTGTCTCCAGATACCTTCCACCACCAAATAAATTCCATGTTACAACATCTCATTAGTGTCACCCAAACCACTCCCACTATTAAGTTGGTATTCATAATATTCTGATATATCTGTGTATGTGAACATTTTATTTTAATATTTAATATAAAATTACTGCCAAAACTGTTGAGAATACATTGCGCAAGCTTAGCTCTGTGTTGCACCAGGCACTTTCTGCCACCCACCTCTTCATGCTCAAGAGCTGAATCTCATTTGGGTCTGCAATTGCTGTCTGGGAAATCTCAAAGTCGGAGACATCGGCAAATTGGCTTTGATCAGCGGAGGTCCAGTTACCATAGCAATTAATCCTCCCTAATTACAGACATTAAATGATTCTTCCCCAGCCGCAGGAAAGAAAGCTCCTGAAGGAGATATACTGGCTCTTGGATGTCTTATTTTTCCAGCCAGCTGTTCCCCTTCCATTTGAAGAGGAGGACTATATACTGAGAAGCCATAATGAAGAGCACATGTTCTCTAACAGATGTACTTCAGAACGGGTTGCCATGGAGAAGGCCAGAAGGAGCACACAGAGAGTCCTAGTAATGCTACTGCACAGCTCTGGTCCTCTAGCGAGCTCTCATCGAGAAATCACTAGAGACTATGGCCAGGTTGATGACTGAGGCTCAAAAAAAGCAATGTGTATAAATATGCTGACCATTTTGAGAAGCTATTTCACTACAACAAGATGTATTACTGTAACACAGAAATGTAATGTACCATAAACAAAACACAAAACTCATAAGGCATCTATTTTTAAAATGTTAATAGACTGAATTCAATTATGATTTTCCATTTGAGGGGTGTCTTGGGCTAGTTTCTGGACGTCACATTCTAATCAGCTTGTTCAAATCTGTCTGCAAATCCATACACATGTAAAACCATGGCTATCATTTACACGTGACTTGTAAAGAGAATTCATTTTAATCATCATCATTACAGAACAAACAGTGAAAATTTGTCTTATGTCAGAAACAATATGGAAGTGTTTAGATACTGCGCTATGTAAAAGGCCACACAGAAGGCAATTCTTTTGTTATAGCGTATTCTTATGATTAAATATCTCTTCCACAGTGTTAAGTACGTGCAGTTTCCTCTTATTTCAGTGTATGAACTGTGATTGAAAGGCGTAAGGATCTGTAACATTTACTATATGCTTAAACAGGGTTCTTGCAGGTTTCAATGAGTTACATTTAAAACTTTATTAAGACCTTTTAAGACCGTTCTCATTGAAATTTAAGACCAACATGACAAATTGCCAGAAACATTCTAAAGATCCCAGATATTCTCTGAATTATTAATTCAGTTATAGAAAATGATTAATTTCATTCAATATTAGAACAGATAATCAAAAAAGTTACATTGTCAATACAAGTAACCTTACCAACACAACACTAGCATGTCTAAATACAACCTCACCCTACATATGTCCAAGTTCTTCTTTCATCACCAGTCTGTTTCAAGGGTTTTGAGTTGTGTAAGCTTAGCGTATGCACTTCTCAGAACATTTGACTTCCAACTTTATGTCATTCTCAATTAGCAAAAGAGAGAGGTTGAGCGCACAGGAGAGATTTGTATACAATATTTAGTTCACATGCGTGCAAAAATCTTCTTGCTTGCTCAACACATCCGCGCACGCTTAGAATTGTGGCACAAACATAACACCATTTCCAATAACACCAGGAAATTTGTCGATAGTTGCTTTTTTGGGAAAAAAAAAAGTCTGAAAACTTGCTAAATATAGCAACATCATGCAGTTATCATAGGATTTGTAGTTTAATGACAACGGCCCACACCAGAAGCCCCCCCACAAACACAGAGAACAGAACTACATTTACACTGATGCATTTAGTCAACGTTAGCAGAAGTTAGCAAAACTAACTAGACTACGCTTCTCTGGAATTAAAAGTAAAAATTTAAGACTTTAATAAATGTCATTTAAGACCTTGGATGGATATTTGGCCGTTTTTAAGACTTTTTAAGGCCTTAAATTTAAAGTTTTGAATTTTAGACTTTTTAAGACCCTGTGGGAACCCTGTTAAACTTTGTAGACATCTGTTTGCCCATCATTTTTCCCTGATATTAAGGAAAGGAGTTTGTCCCTCTTCACTGCAGTAACAGTCTGTACTCTACTAAGAAAGCTTAACACCTAGATGTTTTAAAGCTGCTTTGAGGATTTGATTGTATTCAGCCACAAGAGCATTGGTGAGGTCAGGAAATTACGTAGATTGAAAGCAGTCTTGGCTGATGAACTACTGATCTGGGAAAAGTGAAAAACAGTGAAAATACAATTTTTGCGTGTGAACCATTGCTTTAAGCTAAGGGACAACATCAGGTATACTCAAGCACGTACAAGCATTTTCTAAAAGAAACATCATGATTAACATGTGATACTTGCATGTTTTCAAGCTTCAATGTCTGCAGGTGAGAAAGGCATAAACCTTTTGTGGAAAAGTAAACAAACAGTACCATTAGCCTGATAGTAACGTCATACAAGGAAATCCATAAGTAATTATACCATTATGCCAACAGGTAAATGAAGAAGCATGAATCATGAAAGTTTTCAATTAGAAACTCTGTAGATGGTGGGTTTTTATGATTATATGTCATAAAATCATAACCTTACTGGAATACTTTATTTTTGGTACAGGCTGTGCCAGGTTGTAGATGGCAAGGGTGACAAGCAGCACCAAGAGTCCTATTCCCAAATAACTACACTATATATACTTCAGACCCACAAAGAAATTCAGATAGATCTTATTATTTGGAGTTGAGAGGAGAGAGTGACCATAACTTACTCCATTGTGTACCTTAATGTGGGTTAATGTGGTTAATGGAGTACACTGAGTGATATGGAAGGTTGAGGTGATTTCTCAGTGTATGAATATGCAATAAAATTAGTACTTGATGCACTGTAGCCAATTCATCTTATAAATTATGTATAACAAAATATGAACTAAAATGCTAAAAGAGATATCAAGATGTCATTTAAGGATTTTTGTGTTTAAACACAAGTATACAAATAATCACAGACCTGTTCCTGATTTTGACTAAGAAGAAAAAAGTGGAAGAAGAAGACAGATCTGCTTTTCCAGGCCTTTTTAATGAATGGTCATTTCCTCAGCCCTCAGTCAGGTGCCCTACTGTTTCTTCACACGGTCGCCATGAATAATAGACTGTTTGGGTTAATGCAAGCCTTAGGTTACGTGTACATATTGATGAGCACAGAGATCTGATGTGCACTGAAAAGCAGGAGTCTCCTGGGATGCACCTCCACATTGCACTCTCTCTCCCCTCAGCCCATGGCTGCTGACAGCTCTGCGGAGACAGTTTGAATATGCTAATGTCTGCCAGGCTCTTCGGACACATCTTGTCAGAATCTGTCAGCTCAGATACCCAGCAGTAATACCAAGTGTGGTGTTTTTTTGGTTTGTTTTTTGTTGTCCTAGCCATAGCAATCCCCTGCAACTGTTGTGTCATGGTGTAATGCATGGCAGACTTTCTGGGCTTTGCTAATTCAAAAATAACAAATTACCAGAGCTGAAAAATATGTATCTACCCATGTCCTTCATTATCATTAACTGTAATGACATTTGCATGTTTACTGTAGGAGGGTGTAAACAGACTGGCAGCCTATTTACCATATTCAGTTTTTCTACATTAAGTTCCTCAAAGCCCTTCCTCCGCCTTGCTGCTCTGTACTGACAGCCACCCACCCTGTCTCAACATGTCAGTACACAGACAGGGCTAAAGTACCGAAAAATCAATCTGTCATCCTACATACTGTATGCTTTCTGGGAATAATATGTGGTTTCTCTCATTTTGAGGGTGAAATCCACTGAGCCTGGAAAAGAAGTAATGAAAAATGACTTGACCAAGTTGAGCCAAAGCAAACCTTTACCATAAAACATTTGACTCAGAGATAGTGGGGTGATGTAGTGTAACCTACCAAAACGTATATTATTGAAACCTGATTCAATTTTACTTATATTTGAGGGACAAAAGTATGTGAACCTTTGCTGTAAGTACCTGGTGTGAACACCCTTGTGCGGTAATAACTGCACAACTAAAAGAATGTGATGTTTAAGGTAACTGCTGATCAGTCCTGCACATCAGCTTGAAGGAATCCATCAATTGCTTACTTCAGGTCATTTCACAACATTGCAATTGGATTAAGATCAGGACTTTGACTTGCCCATTCCAAAACATTAAATTTATTCTTCTTTAACCATTTTTTGGTAGAACGATGTGTGCTTAGGGACATGTTCCTTTAGAATTTGTTGGAATAACTCCATTGTTCCATCAATGAAGGCAAACCATCTTGGCCCAGATGCAGCAAAACAGGCCTAAACCATGATACTACTATTGCTGTTTTCCTTTCTTCATAGATAACATTTCTCATTTAATCCTCAAACATTTAAGTCTTCTGGCTTCTCCATGTGATCTTTAGCCAAATGCAGGCAGCAATGTTCTTTATGGGAAGCAGAAGCTTCCCCCTTGCAACCTTGCTATGGACAACATTGATGTTCAGTGTTCTCCAGATGGTAGACCCATGAAGTTACCTGGGATTCCGTTGTGATAATAATAATGGCCTTGAATTTTCTCCATTTGTACATAATGTGTCTGACTGTGAATTGGTGGAGTCCAAACTCTTTAGAGATGATAAAACAGGACACCCCTCACCAGGGGCGTAGCAGCAAATTCTGGGCCCTGTACACTCTCAATGTCAGTGGGCCCCTATAAACGCCAGTAAACGAGGCACATGAGCAAAAAAGG
>BRDA01014574.1:53928-70257 GCA_036984385.1 Crenuchus spilurus | reverse complement strand
TAAACAGATTTATGGTGAATTTAGATATTGCACACAGTACAGCACTAGAGCTGTAATAAGTAAACAGTTATATTGCACATAGTAAGAAATTCTAGACTACTGTCTACTGAGAGCAGCATCTCTTATACCGTTTAACAGATGAAAGGAGGGACATGTGGTTTATAGAGTGAATCTACATGTATAAGTGCAGTGGGGGGAGCCTGAAGAGATACTCACAACAGGGCTGCTCTCACTGTGGGGTGGAACCAAAAATGGTTTCAGCTAGCATTGAACTGTATTGTTTTGTGACAAATTAAACACCTTCCCACAAACAAACACAGCAGATTTATATGATTGAAGCTAGCAAACTTCAGCTGAAATGCACAGTTCGTCGGTAGGTTAATTATAAAGACTGCAACTATTGTTAAGTAGCCCCATTCAGGAGTGTTTAGCTAGCTAGTTAGCTTTAGCATAACATACCTAAGATTTTGAGGGCTTCAGCAATGTGTCCACTTTTTTCCTTTTCCTCTCTGTTGTGGTATAAATGGTAAGACACGTCATAGAGACACTCTTGCTCACTCCACTACTCCACCAGTTTCTTCTCCTTTTCTACAGTCCAGGAGAACCGTAGTTTCTGAGCTCTCAACGGATTCTCCTCCATGTCCAGTTTCTTTACCCGCCAGACATTCATGTACTTGCCTTGCGGCTTCCTGTAGCTCTCCTATTGGTTGCCAACAGTGTTCGCGTCACTATCTGCCTGTGCTAACTCTTTAAGACTTGTGATAACATTAAACATATTTGATTTGATCGGAACACCTCTAGAAGAAAAAGACTGACTAAACCTTTCAGTCCTGACCACCTTACACTTAACGATCGAGATGACGCGACTGCAACTCAACTCTAGCAAGACTCTCGTGATTTTATCCCGACTTTGGAAATTTTTCCACAACAGTAAAATCGCTTGAAAGTCGTTAGGTGTAAGACAGACCTTACAAAACGAACCAAATCACAGAACTCCACACACAGGCCCACATACCTTCTGCACATACACACTGAAACAAACTCCAGACCCCCGATTTCAGCAGGACCACAGATCGGTTCTCTAGACCGCTTCTGGGCTCGAAAACAAACTTACCTTACTCACAGAGCAAGTGGTCACTGGTCCTGGAAAAAACACCCAATTATATCTGACTCTAATACTGAGATGTTCCTAAAGGCCTAGTTGTTTTGTTATTTACACACTGTGGGACTATTAAAGGTTAATCTTTTCCTGTGTATCTTGTGCAGGCGGACCCTGAGACATGATGGTCCTTAAGTCTTAATTGAATGGGAAACAAGTGGAAAGTTGACTTTAATAGCACGTAAAGAAGAAATTCTGACACAACTGTTTCTTGGCTGAAAGTTAATTGATTCAGCTCCTCAGCTAAATAGATTGTTGACACGAAAGCCTCAGAAGGTTATTGCTGGCTTGTCGTTAATGTGTACCAGTGATTCTTAAACATGATGCTTTAAAATTCAGAAGAAATTCCTGTAAAAATTACTGTAGTAAGTAGTGATGTTAAAATCCGTTAACCTCACTGCTGACTTTGTCAAAATACAGATTTCCTATTATTGTTTTTTAAACTGATGGTTCTCCATTTATGTTAGGAATGACCATGTTCTTGATTCACTGTGAAAAACTCTACACCTCCTCCTTCACAGTTCAGCATTTGCAGGGTGGTGGACTTTACAGCACCACTAGAAAAGCCTGCAGTTCATCTCTGTTTATACTGCATTGTTGTGAGGCTTCAGAATGTACAGAAGACATGGCATTATCTGCCATAAATAAACCAAACAACATTTTTCAGCTGTTACATCACGTTCATTCTAAACAAACTGACGTGTAATTTTCATTTGATATTCAGTGCAGTTAACACATAATTACATTGTATGTATACAGATGAAGGTAGCTATTTGGCTTGGAGCTTAACACAGACTTATTAGTGTAAACTCAGCCAGAAATTTAGTTTATAATGACAGGTGATGTCATTAGGGCTGTGGAATTTTATCAAAAGGCAATCTCAAAAATACTTTGTTTAGAGTACTGTTTATTTATCAAGTAAAAACAAAATTCATCTTTCTCATAAATAGGGCTGCCACAAACGATTATTTTTATAGTCGACTAATCACTGATTACTTTTTACGATTAGTCGACTAATCGGATCATACATTAATTGAATATAAAACATACAGCTTATCGCACTAGAATGCAGCTGCTATTATATAACCATCATTAGATTTCAGCTATATGCTAAATAAAAATAAAAACAATTAAGATCATAGTTCATTAAACCTTTAATGAAATATGCAGCTTGTTGCAACAAACAATTATTTAACTGTTTAGCATAAAGTGTAAACATAGCACTGAAACATAACGTTAGAAACGTTAGCATTAGCATTCCTATTCAAACACATGACTGTTATAACGTTACAGAAAACACATGAATGTGTTCTAAGGCTGATGAATCAAATCGTCATCACTAATGTTCACTTTTACAGCTATAAATATGAGTAAGCAGCAAGTTAACTCTCTGTTTACGCTCTGTTTAGCAGCTAACTAGCAATTTAGTTACCGAGATAACAGTCCCTCTTCATCATTGTCACAATCAGGCACAACAGCTTCCTTTTTAGGTGCTCGTGCATCGCAGATGTGCTGCCGTGGAAGGCACGTTCTGACTTGCAGATATTACATTGCACACGTTTCTCTTTCACTTACTTAAAATCATCCCACTCTTTTGAGCTCCGTTGCCGGGTAGCCATGATTAGCAGAGCCTGTCTGTATATAACGTCCTGTGACGTCATCCACGGCCTACCCCAGTTACCACTACTGCGCATGTGCGTCAAGGACAGAAAGGCAGACGCAGCAGTGAAAGGTGAGAAAAACGCAACAGTTTGGAGAGAAAAAGAAAGTAAAAAAACAAAACAAAAATGACGCATCGACTATTAAATTTGTCGTCGACTAATTAAATAGTCGACATAATCGCGACTAGTCGACTAATCATGGCAGCCCTACTCATAAAACATATGTACATCAGTATGATTAGACAACACACCAAACGTGCAGACAGATTTTAAGGGTTCATAAAAATGAATGATGTTGACTAAATTGCCAAATGTTATGGATTCTTCTGTGCTGCTTTACTCTAAATGTAGTTGACTGTGTGGCAGCACAGGGAGGCAGAGTCTTCACTTTTAAATACAAAAATGGCATCACGGATACTGATGAGGACATAGCCTATGTGTGTGTGTGCCTGTGACTGTAAATATGCTGACACAGTAATGTCTGCTTAGCGCTTCAATATGCAGCAGCTCAAACCATATTTTCAGTAAAGTTTTCAGTGGCAAACTTAATCCTGTTAAATATAAACACATTTAGAAATTGATGCAACACACTCAGAATAAAGCTGGGACAGAGGCATGTTTACCACAGCATCACATCACCTCTTAATTATACTTTTTAATTGTTTGGAAATGAGATACTAATTGTTGGAGCATTGCAACTGGAACTTTTGCCCATTCTTGATTTAATATGTAGATCTCTTTAAATGTATCAGTATTTATAATATCCTTAACATATATAGTAGCCAGTTGCCCCACCCATTCGTTGACTCTCTCTATCACTTGTAATATCTCTGACTCTAGGAGGGTGCAGACTAACACAGGCCTCCTCTGATGCATGTGAAGTCAAGCTCCGCCTCTTTTTGAATTGCAACCAATGCATTGCCCACAGGCAGCCAACGTGCTCCCCAGTTCTAATAAATCGCCTGGCAGACGCCTGAGCCAGCTGACTTAACTTAGTAGTGCCAGGGAGAGAGTGCCACCTTGCCCGCCCCGAAGAGCACGGACAATCTTGCTCTCTCGTGCCCCTGCTGCTGATGGCAAGCAGCATGATCAGGATTTAAACTCGCGATCTCAGATCACAGTGACCGCGCCTTAGGCCACTGAGCCACTCTGGGCCCCCAAATGTTTTTATATATAATTAACTCTAGTCTTGGGGGTAAGGCACCCATATTGATGGTTTGACACTAATATCAGAAATATCAACATCTGAGATTAAATATTGCACATCTAAAATACAGTCTGCAGATTGGCTTTTGGGAGAAAACAGGCTCTTTACCTTGTTCAGTATTCACTCCATCAATGTGTTTTATTTCATACAGCCACACTGTCATTGACATACAGTGTTTGAGCAGGTTGATGGGATAATGCTTGTATATTTAGAGTGTATAAATGTAAGACTAACTACAAAATTAGCTTTTTTATTTGGCCTCAGTCTTGACTTGGACTCAGCCCAAATGGTGTTGACTACAACACTTAAAAGAATGAAGTTGTTCAAATCTAGTGTTCAAGAATCATTTAAATGTGAAGAAGTGTAACAGATAAGAACTTGGCTAGGAATGTGTGTAATGATAGGAAAATTGTCATCACCTGTAAACAGAGCACAGGCTCAGCTGTGACAGCAGGTCATTTAATAACTGTTCCACTGCCTGCACCAATGTCAACACATGTCTATCAAAAGACTAACAACACTAAAATGTTGAGACTTACATTTATGGATTCTGCAGATACGGCCACCATAGGTTACATTTGCAGTGCTAGATAAGGTAGGACGCTCATTCATTCCCTCCATTTTGAGGTGAACTGATGGATGTCGTTAGCGGACAAATGTTCCTGTGCCCTTGTATAATTTGTAGTTTGAGATCTAGTAGAAAATGGCTGAATTCCCCTGTTAGATTACGATGTACAGAACAAGGAGCTTATTTGAGGCACATCGTTTGTCTTGTATGCACTTTGTGTGTGTTTGTTAACTGTGCGAATGGGGGTGTGTGCTTTGGGACAGGAGGGAGGAGGGATCAGAGAGGCCTTGAGGAAGCACCAATGCTGAGTTATGCATTTTTTCTCTCAGCAACATGAAACTAGCAGTGAAAATTGAACTGGGACCTCTTCTTGATTATCTAGTAATAGAGTAATGGGAAAGCCTGCGATGTGTTATGTTCATTACTTGTTCAGTATTATAAAAAATAAAGAGTGCATGTCACTTTCAGCCAGGGCTGCCAGTCGTTTTTTTTTTTTTTCACAAAGTAATTAGAATATTTAAAATGAGAAATGATGAATGTTATTATTTATTTAAATTAGTGCTGTCAAGCGTTTATAAAAATAATCTAATTAATTATATGCTTATCAGTTTTTGCTATGAAAGTATTTAAGCATTTACAAGTCAAATTAATTTAGCAGACGAGTAAATCAGTGAATGAATGAATAACTGATACCGACTTGCATTTAAAGCTCCACATCTCTTTATTTCAGAAGCATAACATCTTTAAGCCACAATTATAACCGGAATGGAACAATATGTGACCCCGTCTGGGAAAACAAAAGCCAAAGTCACTTTAACTTTTTGAGATATTGTATTGTTCAGTCTGTCACTCACATTAGCCACAAAAGTAAGCCTCTTGGCTTTATTACTGTAAATGAAAGATAATAGTCGCAAATATCTATTGCAGCACATGTTTGTATCAAAAAGAAAGAAAAAAAACTTAAACTCACAAAAAAGTCTTTTTTTTTTGCAGCAAGCTGTTCACCGTTCACGGAAAAAAGCATTATTTAATAGATATTTAATGTTATTGTCATTGGTGTATTAGTACACATTTCCCTTCCATTCTCAATGATAGTTTAAAGGTGAAAAGAGGTGCAACATGATATTGGTTGATGATAACTATGGTGTTATTGGTGGTAGCCGTGGCCTGCTGGTTAGGGATCTGGACTGGAAAGTTGCCGGTTTGATCCCCGGGCAGGTCAGGACTGAAGCGTTTTTGAGTAAAGCACCTAAACCTCAACTGCTGCCCGGGTGCCATGGATAGGGCTGCCAACCACTTTGGGCACATGTTATCACAGCCTAGTGTGTTCATTAATGTGTGTGTTTCACTGCACAGATGAGTTAATGTGGAGGTCAAATTCTGTTGTGTGTGTATGTATTAGTGCTGGACAATAAAACGATATCGATTTTTTTCACGATAATTTTTCCCTCGATGACGATGATAAGCCGGGACAATAGAATTCAATAAACATTAACGTTTGTTTCCATTTCATGTCTAAGCAGCTTGACAGTGAGTTCAGAAGTCTAATACTGCTGCTTGTTAGCTCCTCCTCACCAGGGCCGCCAAAATACACTGTTGTGTTTAAGACAAGCTGTGATTGGAGGAGAGCGTAGTGGGGCGGGGCGAGAGAGCACGAGGTCGCTATGTGCTCATCTGTTTGTGTGACAAGAAGGAGGGGGGCTCACTGTGTGTGTATGTGTTTGTGCGTTTGTAGTGCTAGCATTAGCCTGTTAGCTTGGCTCTCTAGCCTGTTATTTTGGAGTGTTTGCAGCCGACAGCAACTATTGTAAGTTTCAACAATAAAATGACGTCCAGTCGGAAGCTATAATATTATGTTCCGTCAATAAACATTTTAATATTTTAAATAGTAACATTTTATGTATTTATTCTGATGTTTTTAGAAAGATGTTTAAAACTATGACAGTGTTAGAAAATTTTATGTTGTGATAATTACTGAGATTGATCAATATAGAAAACTTTATCGTGATAAAATTTTTGGCCATATCGCCCAGCTCTACTTTGTATGTGGTTATACATGTACAACAGTAATCTTTTTAAAAGCCAGCCACATATTGATTTTCACTGTGCATATAATCATCTTTCAGAGCTATCTACTGTCTGAGACATCTGCCACAGAGCCCTGACCTTTAGTAAGAGCTGTGAAAACTAAAGCCGTCACTGCTATATTCAGTCTTAAAGAAATCATGTAGACGTGAACATACATCAGCCATGAACTGTATAATGTCTAAGGCTGCTCTTTAGTACCATATGTATATGCACCCCTAAGATAATGCTAGTTTTAGTTTCCCTGTTAAATTAGCACAAGATCTAGACCTAAACTCATAGTATTCACAGCTAACAGTAAAGAATTGTGTCACTGCCACATGCCATAGTGGTCAGAACACTTTTGGGGTAAAATAGTGGCTAATTGCCTTGTCACACACAGGCAGACTCCAGCAATGCCAACAGAACCACATCGTATATCAAAATGTCTTCTGATCTTTTCAGACAAAGATGAATCACACTAGAGTCTTTAATGTTCCAAATAATGATGCCACCGTCTGACATCAAGAACACTGTCTGTCCCTTTTAACTATATGGATCCCTGCCACCTGTTTTTAAGAGACTGGCAATAGGGACAGTAATTTTATCCAAAAAAGTGAAATGGTTCACTGTGTACAGCACTTCACTGTTAAGTGTCCAGTGCCATCTAATGAGAAGGGGAAACATGCTTCTCAAAAAACTGTAGCCTTCCTACCTAATGCTGATGTAGCTGAATACAGAATTTGGCTGGAGTGCTCAGTTCTGTTTGTTTGAGACTTATTCAAAAGGACTGCAGCCCTCTCCACAGTGCCCGGGGCATAGTTAGGGGTTAGGTTCTTTACTCAAGGACACTTCAGTCATGACCTGCCTGGGGATCGAACCACAAGACCAGATCCCTAACCACCAGGCCACAGCTTGTCGTTTTGTTTCCTTGTCAAATGTATTTAAGGCTTTTTATAACGTGTTATATGTGTGTTCCAGCTGTAGATGTAGTTTATTTGAAGCAAAGGCTTTAATTTACAGCTGAGAAGTAAACAGTTTGATGAGACTGAAGTGGTTTTCAGCTTCATATGGTTTCCCTCTTTTGTATCTTAATAAAAAAGTAATGAATGTCAGGAATAGTTGCTGGACTCACCATTGGGTTCAGGTTATTTAAGAGGTTAATGACATATAATCTAGGCTAATGTGTAATGAAGAATTGATTAAGCAGGTTAAAACATGGAACAGGATAAAGGGTTCGGTGTACTTACTTGATTTGTAAAACAATACGAGGAGGGCAGGATGTGAGCAGCAGCAGTTTGGGAGGGGCGCTGGGGGCAAGAATGTGTATCAAATAGTTCAACAAATTTGACTAAGATGACTAAAAACTGTTCACATTCTGATCCAATGACAGTAACAGAGTTTACTTTCACACAGATGAGAAGTATGACTGAAATATATATGGGCTGCTGTTCTTACACCTGGCTGCTCTGCCAAAGTAAAACCTCTGCTCTTGGCATTCAAAACTGCTTTCTTACATGGAGTGTGTTTACTACGCTTTCTGACTAATTTCTGAGAGCAAACACACGTTTGGTGACATGTTGTCCTCTGCCTGGAATGGGGCGCTGTTTTTCATGAAGGGGGGAACGTTCTGAGACCTCTTTGCTGTGAATACTGTGTCACGTGAACAGTGCGTGACTGTACAGAGAGAGATTGAGAAAGCAGAGCTGATCGACAGTACAGCTCAAAAGTTTGGGGTCACCCATTTAATTGAACATGACAACACTCATGTTTACCACAGGGTTTTTTGGCTGTTTTGAGAATCAATACTTGCTGTTCATATTCAGTCTTCTATGCTAGAAGGGAGAGGTAAGGCAGTGTGTCTGCTTTCAGTTCTACTTTTGGTGTCTCCAAGTTGTTGACTGCAGGATTTAATATATTTATTTACTTTCCATGTTCATGCAAGGTGTCATGGGATGTAAGAATATCACTGATATGAGCTTGGAGTTAACATTAGTGCTGTAGTACTTCACACTAATGTTGAACAAGATAACATTTGTCTTTTTCAAGGGCATGCTTTAGCTGAAAAATGCTTGCACATCTCATATTCTAGTGATTTAATACTGCTTGTTGAGGTTGTTTATGGTCTGTTCTAGTGATTTAGATTAGATGAAACTTGTCAGTGTGATTTGCACACAATGGAATTTGACCTCCACATTTAACCCATCAGTACAATGAAACACACTAGTGAACACTAGGCTGAGGCCAAAACAGTGGGCAGCCCTATTCACGGCACCCAGGGAGCAGTTGGGGGGTTAGGCCAAGTAAAAAAAAATTGGTGATCATCCTTTTTCACCAAAAATGTTGGGTCGGGGGGAGGTGTTTTTTTTATTTATTTTTTATTTATTTATTTTTTAGATTGATGATAGAAAAGTATGTAGCGAATATTAAAATGATGTAGAAAACTTAAATAAACCATGTTAAACATAGATCATGTTCTTCTTGAGTGATTTACAAATTCAACTGAAGTACGGAACATCTCCCCAGAAGACACGAAAGATGGCAGAAGGACTATAAAAGTAATATCTATAAATGAAAACTATTTAATCTGACAAATGCATCCATCAACAAACTAGTTGTGAGCTCATTAAAGCTTCACAAGATGACAGAACCAGTTAGAAAAAGCCAATAAGAATGGAGTCATTAGGAGAGAGATATGAATGCTCATGCAATGGATGCAAAACTCACCACAGAAAACTTTGACAACTCCCGGTCCGTGGTGGGTAGGGGAAATGGGGTCACCATCATGCTTCCCGTCGCAGTATTCCTGGTAAAATGCATCTAGTGTTACATCTGCGCCAACGCTGATGCCTAGCCAATCTTTTATTGGCCGACTGCAGTGTTCTTTTAGGATGCTGGCCACTACAAAAGCCATGATTTGCATCACAAAAACGACTGGCCATTAGCATTGACAGCCACTACGGAAATAGCGTACTGCACATGCGCGGAATTGATTTGGGATCACGTCATTGGAAGCACGCGAAATGTGAATGATTCTAGGCCAGACTAGCATGTTTGGCGCGTTTTTTTGCTTTTAAAAAAATAATAAAATAATAAAATGTTTTTTTAAATAGTCGGGGAGCTTTTTAGAGGGTCGGGCGGGGATGATCACCATTTTTTTTTACTTGGCCTTAGGTGTCTTGCTCAAGTGCATTTCAGTCATGACCTGCCCAGGGATCAAACCAGCGACCTTCCGGTCAGAAGTCCAGATCCCTAACAGCCAGATCACAGCTAGTGTTATTTTAGTGTATTTAATAGTGTTTATTAAGGTTGTTTATGGACTAACATCGGTTATTATAGTGTATCCACTGTATTACAATGTCCCATGATGCCTTGCACATTGTACTAAAGCCTATAAGCACACTTACAACAACTTGTGGGAGACACCAAAACTGAAAACTGACAGTCTTGCCTCACCCTTTTCCCACAGAATATTGAGTATCTGCAGTAGCAGCATTTGTGGATTTTATCTTGGAAAAGCTAAAAAATAAAAAATTGTGAAATAAAAGGACGTGTTGTCATGGGAAATTCAGCCTGACAGTTTTTTCAGTGATCGTGTAAAAATCTAAAATTGGCAGAAGCTGCAACATTTGCTAAAATTGCAGTGATGGTACTTTTAATGCCAATGATAATGTTACTGGGTATATTTATCAAGATATACCAAATTACAATAATTATGAACCAGCACGTCTATTCAGTGCATGCTAACAGGCCAAGATATTTTGTGTGTTTGGGTATTGTTATTAATTTCTCCTTATATTTTATCCTCTGCTCAGACTTATGGTTTGAGAAAACTTTTTAAATTTAAAACTTTTTAAATTTGTGCTAATTTACAAAATAGTGTTTCTCTGGCTTTATTTCTCGTTGTTTCTCATTGCTACTCTGACTTTATGTCTTGTTAATTATGCTCAAAACAAACTAAAACATGTCACACTAAAGCAACAGGGTGCAGCGCTACCACCTGAAAACAGGTGTGAAAACAAATAGCGGCCAAGAGCAGGTTGCTGGCTGGACACACCGGCACTCTCTAAAACAGAGCGTAAACCTGTAAGAGTGATGTTAAATGTTCATTTATCCTCTTCATTAGTCTTTTGTGTGTATTTCTCATTGTGTTCTGTATGTAAAACTATAGTTATTCTATCTAAAATGTATTTTTGTTCATATTTTGAAGTGTCTGGAACAGATTAATTGGATTTACATAATTTTTTATGAGAAATATTGTTTCAGTTATTGTCCATTTAGATTATGATCAGGCACTTTAGAACATATTAATGATGAAAACTGAGGTTCCTTTGTATTTAGATTTCTGTGTAGATTTGTAAAATTTGGATTTAGAAACTTGGAAACTTGGTGTGAAAATAAGACAAAATCATCTAATTATACAATACTTCACTTGTGTATGAATTAGACAAGTACATTTTAATTAAGAACGTTTTTTCTTTCTTTCAGGTGCAGAGCAGTACGATACCTCAAAGGAACAGTGGTGGAGAATCAGAAACTTTTGGACCTAAACCCACATTACAAGTCCTGTTTTTATGGGAGACCACCTCTGACCAGTGAGTTCTTAATATTTAAAGCCTATATTATAGCCTGATGGGGTCATACTATCACAAATCTGGTCTTTGGCAAAAATCAGTTGGGTCCTAAATTTGACAAATTGTTTTGCTACTGTGCTATCTGATGTAACAGTCTTTAGTAACATTGCATGTGAGATGGCATGTAGTGTTGGTATATGTAGTGGTGTATTAGGACTGCAACTATGGAATGTTTTTGTAATCGAGTATTCTGTCTGTTTTTCATTGATTAATCAAGTAATTGGATAAATCATACATTTGTGTTTTTAAACAGCTATATCAGTAGTGTGTTATGCAACATGAAAGGCCTCTTCAAATGAGCAAGCAGTTGGCTGCTATTGCTCACAAAATGTTTTTATTCAACTTAACACTTTTATTAATTATAACAGTCAGTGTAAAACAATGATACAGGAACTGTGCAGTAGTCAACAAAGCAGGAGTGATACAATAGCAGAGATATTTAAATGGACAGACTTTGGCGACGTGAATTAAACGATGCGTCGAGGTAAAGAATTTTCCTCAAACATTCTTTGTAATCAGAAATGATTAGAGTTATTTGGATAATCGTTTCAGCCCTCGTCTCTATGTTTGTTTTTTATGTTTGTGTGTGCATCTGCTGCTAGATAATTATTTTATGAATTATAATTGATTAATTTATAAAATGCTTTTAATATTTCAATTTTGAAGGATCAGAGACTCTAAGGTATAACACAACAGCCTAAAGTTTGCATCAAGTATGTATTACAGCCTGAATAAACATGCATTCATTTGGCCAATGTTGACCTCATATCATGAACTACGTTTTTGCTTTTTGTCTGATATATTGCTTAAATCAGACTATAAGAACATAAAAGCAGCCTACTGCGTACACTGTATGTATTAAATTACACAAACAAGCCTACAGTGAGAGCAGACCATCTGTCCACTAGAAACTAGGGTTGACACGATACCACAATTTTGATATTGATACCGATACTAAGCTTAGTAACAGAGCATGCACAGTTTGATTCAGATACTCTGAATCAGTATTCTGAATAAGTCAATCAAATAGTATCGAAAGCATCAAGTATTACAGAATTGAATCGTTTGAAGCGTCTGAGTATCGAAAAAGCATCAAACTATCGATACCTCGTGCATCTCTACTAGAAACTGCTTTGTTTTTACCTCATAGTGGACTACAGGGGGAAAACAATCACAAGCACATGTTAGTTTGTGGTTAGCATGTTAGGTCTTGGCGGCTACAGTGGCATGTACAATGGTCTGATATGCAGATCATTGGAGCTAGAAGAAAATCACAGAATTTGATATTTCTTTACCACATTTGACTTACTGACTAATTCTAAAGTCACATACACTATTTTATAATGTTAAATGCTCAAATAACATTAAGACAATATATACACAATGTCAGCCGCTCAGCTCTGTCCACATTGTTTTATTATTTAATAAAGATACCAAGGATTCATGTTCAGATAAATTCTTATATCTAAGATTAGGTGGTATTGTGCTGTATATCTGCCAGTTGTGCTCACTGGTAGACTTTTAGTGTATGGGTAGGTAACTAGTTAATTCTGGTATTAGTCATTGTGGTGAATAAGCCACATTAACCATTATTATTACTAAACATAATAACCATGAAAAGCTGAAAAGAAAAGGTAAAATGATATTTTGGAATCCACATAGCTCAGCTTATGATTGTAATGGAGAGAAGAGAGCAGAGATGCTGAAAACACAACAGAGGGATCTGTGTCATGACTTTTATATGAGGGTGAGTCAAAAACGTGAGGGTGAGAGGGTGAGTCTGCATTTCAGTTATATTAACATCTGTTGGCTACAATATCTTATCAGAGCTTTCTGTACTACATCACTGTGTCCATAGTAACTGCTGTGCAGGTGTTATGTCAGTTCATTTATAACTTCAGTGCAAGAAAAAATGACTGTCCAGGCACAGCTCAACAATCAACAGTGCTCATTACAGTGAAATACTCACTGAAGACCTGAAGCCTAAAAATCAAACAAAAGGCACGAGTCTGCTGTTCATGGGTGGTGTTGTGTTGTCCACACTGTTTACACTCTCCAAAAACTTCATTTTGAGGTGTTTAAGCATCCTCCCTATCGTCCTGATCTTGCCCCATCAAACTTGACAAAGTATGTTGAAAAGCAGGGAGATTATGTTAAAAAATAAATTCTACAGCCAGAGTGCAGATCATTTTTGACTCACCCTCATAAAATGTAATAATGGAGAATTCTGGCTATATAACCCACCTCAATTTACATGTCTATACTTAATATTCTAACAAGAATATTAAAGGAACAGCACTGAACTTCAGTGATGATATATGCCGTAGAACTGATGGAGCATTCAGAGCTTTTTCTGTGAATTTGATTGTCTGAAGACAAAAAAACACACAAGTTCTAAGCCCAAACATATTGCTTATATTTGTAACCTTCGTGCCACACTGGCCCTGTCCTGTCATGTGCTTTTTGTTTATATTTTCTATGTGCCGTCTTGCCTACACGTTTTTGTTTACGTCTTCCACGTGTCTTGTTAACGTCATGTCTCCATCCCCAGCCATATCACATCTTATCCATTGCACAGCCCTGGCTGCTAATTTCATTAGGGGTGCTGGAAAAAATCGCTTCAAGCTCGATTCACATTTCTCACATTGAACGTTTCAAAATCGATTCTCGTTTTCAAAAAATCAATTTTTTTGCGGGTGCGGATGTGCCTTCTCAGCCACCGTAGTGCTGGCAAAACAAGGAAGCAGCGTGGGCTATGTACAGGCATGCAAGCCAAGCCGCGGTCTTTGAAAGCAACCATTTGAAACACTTTGGATTTTACCATCAACCCGGCCCGGGTAAGAAAGGGCTTGACGTGACTCATGTGATTTGCAGAGATTGCAACGGTAAAGTAATGTATTTAATTTGGATTTGAAAGAATCAGAAAAAAAAATGATTTGTGACCCCGAGAATCGATTCTGGATCAATTCGTTCGATTCCCAAAGATTCGCAGCCCTAATTCCATGTCTGATTTAAGTTTGCTATAAAGCCTCCCTATTGTTTCACGGTCTTGTCTGTCATAGCATGTTTGTCCTTCAGGTCCGTGTATTGTCGTCATGCTTTTTTGTTTCATTCACAGCCAGAGCCACTGTATTTTTGGTTTGCTTTGAAATAAAGGAGCTTTGTCACAACCCACAATGCATCGGTCTCCTCCTGGCCACAGCGATTCTGACAGTGATCCTAAAATGTATAGGTTTGTGTATTGAGTCCTCATCATTTTTGCTTGGTAGTGCAAAAATGTGTTGTTCTATCCATGGGTTAGAGGTCGTCAGTACGTGTCCTTTGGTGTTTTACAAGCGTTTTTGTGATGGCTTACATTTAGAAATGTTCAAAGAAGTATACGAGTTTGCGTGATATATGTGATTCAAGGCTTTGGACCCTATGATCTAACTTCACAGTCGGATAGCAGTGATGATTTTATGACTCTTCTGACTCTCAAAGCAGTGTCAGGAAGGCTAACAGCAGACATGATGTAAATGATCAGAAGTACAGATGTCAGTACTCTGTCATCATTACAGTGAAGCACACTGATAGCTCACACTGTTCAGCACTTCTCAGGGATTTCCCTGCATGCAAGAACTTATACATGAATTCATTTGTACATGATTCTTTACATGATTTGCACTCTTTTCACTGGTTCTGGTGTTTATGTATTGGTTTCTGTTTGTACAATGACTACAATAATCACATGCAGATTATAAAAAAGGCAGTCAATACAATAAGCTTCCTACATGTTTATTTTTTAGGAAATGTGATTGTAAATTCATTATTAATCAAGTAATTTATATGTTAATTTAATCATTAATGTCTGATACTGATTGCTAAAACTTGCCTTAATCAGCTGGCAGTTCTTGCAAATTATCTTATGCTAAATCATTTTTAAATAAAATAATTAACTATTAATATTAAGAAACAAAATGTAACACATACATTGAATCAAATTTCATTTATCAAGAGGAATTCAGTCCCTTTTCTGCTCATTTCCATCAGTGTGTTGCCATAATTTAGTCTCTGATTGTTTTTTAGTGGATTTTGCAAATGTGATCTTTTTCTTCTGGAATCTCTTTGACTTTCATTTACTTTAGTTTTGGCACATTTTTCAGCTGGTGAGTCTTAGAAGAGAATGACCTAAACTTAATTGAATGTTTGTGTACTGTTGTAGTCTGTAGACTCTTAGCTATGCTAAGTGGACCGAGGAAAATCCCCCAACATGGCAGAATGCATAATAACTGCAGTGTCCTCCATAAACAGAGGGCATTTTCACTGGCTGTTTACATTCAGAGATTTTTGCCAGTGCGATTCAATTCACTTTAACTATAGCTTACGACTGAGGTGTTTATATGCACAGTCTACAAATGAAAATCCTCATTTATATGCACAATATAATCATCCAAAATGATGTGCATGTGTAGAGCACCACTTGGTGTAAATGTTACCATGATGACGAGCATCACACCAGTCAGAACGAGATGAGCAGCAGTATGTTTACCCGAGTTTTTAGTTTTCATGCTTATATTTTTCATTACTGTGAAATGATGACAAACAGGTCTGCACACTAGGGTGGTCTAGGAAATGCATTATTTTTTTTCTTAACTCCACACTTCCATTTAATGCTATTACTGTGTAAAAGTGTCACTTTTATCAGTATAAGTTGATATTTGAGGTTAAACTAAATCAGATTGAGTGTAAATGTAACTTTGACTAACAGAAGGTCAGTGACTGTAAACACTTCTGCTTAGTTTTGTTAGTTTACTTACTGTAACCTCAACATTTACTGACTTTCTCTGTTTTTATGCTTTAATATTAAATATTCATCACATCTCACATGTTGACTTACAGAACAAGTGTTTGTGATGCTGTTGATGACTCACAGACTCAGTCAGTCATAGTGAGTCTGCAGCTCTACTCAACAGTTTAGTAATAAAATGGTTTGTTGTTGGTTTCTGTACTTTTTGTTATGATGTCTGTATAAACTAATAATCACTTATATGAGACAC
>BRDA01014574.1:11813-39148 GCA_036984385.1 Crenuchus spilurus | reverse complement strand
AGTTCGATGTCAGTCTGACGGTACTTGATAATATTATTTATGACTTGGGTAATAACGGAATTTTATGATGAACCGGCAAGACGTCATGTTAAACCAAGTAATTGTTTTGTTGGTTGTTTGTAAAAGTTTTCCTTTTGATTCCTTACTTGTTTGTTTACTAAATAATTACAGATGTGTTTACTCATAGTTTAGATGACTTTAGTATTAATCTACAGTGCAGAACATTTTTAAATCATGAAAAATCACAATGTCCAGGAGTGTCCAAACTTTTGACTAGTTCTGTACATACAAATACTCCAGTACTGGAGGCCACAACACTGTACAATATGTTCTCTAACACACCTGATTCCTCTTATGAGAGGCTTAAAATTAAGCTTTGAGAGGAGAGAATAACCTTCCAGTTTAACACGCCTTCCTTAGTTTTCCTTTTGAAAATGTTTGTTGGTTGTTTTGTTAATGAACCAAATTGTACTGCAGAACGGCCAAGTAGTATTTTAAGGCAATAATGGGTTCAGTATTTATTATAATAGTTCATGGCAGTCTGACTGTAGCTTGACTGAACCTGTGTGATGTGCTGATCTGTGCACTATTTAGTTTAAATAATCAGGCTAAACTATGCATGACATTCACTACTGTGTAAAGTGCCATGTTATTGGTTAGGATTTGGATACTTCACATGTCATTAGCACTTGTTTGCAGTGATGCACCAAGTTCTGTTTAGGAAACAAGCTCACTAGACCCACATATCGGTGTTACGGCCTTGACAGATCAAGTCCATTAAGATGGATGAAAAGTTGTTATAGAAAAGGATTTAAATAATTTAGTTATGAACAAAATCAGTTGACTCAACATCATTAGCGATTAGCATTTAAGACTTGACCATCTTTAAAATCTAATTTCTTCACTGCACAATCAACTAATAGTGACACATGAAAAAACAAGTATTCAGTGAAACAATGCAATACAAAGCCTGCGTGCACTATTAGAGTGTACGTTCCTGCCATAATCTGGGGGGGGTAAAGAAATAAAATCTGTTTCAGACACCTTGGTATGAGCTCTGCCTTGGCACAAAATTTTGCAAGGCTGCAAACAGAGCAACTGGATTACAGTGCGACATACCATATCATATTAAGAGCAAAAAAGATGAATAAACACGCTGGTGTGATGCTGTGAAGGAGCTCCATGTTAACTCTGTTTGTTTTGATTTTGAGATACAAAAACGAAACCAAAAAAAAAAAACCTGAAACATATAAAACTTGTTTTGCAGCATCAGTGTCTCAGTATGGGTCTAAGTGTCAGTGTTCTCAGAGACTTTGCAAGTACAGCGTCCTCAGTCGTCCCCAAGACGAAAGCCTTGACCCCAGTTGTGACGCCCACCACCCCCTCCTCCTCCTCCGCCTCCTGCTCCTGCCTGCTCCTGAGGCACATGTCTCCTGCTGGGTGGGACACCGAATCCTGATACCCCACCTCTTCGATTAGGAAACCATCGGTAGCTATATTAAAAAAAAGAAAAGAAAGAAAGACTGAACTGTAGCTGAACATTCAGGGCTTATGGTGCATTTGAATGGTTGTTGTTGGTTCATATAAAGTTCAATGTAACCACGATGATTTGTGATATGACCAGGCAGTGCATGCCCTCATAATACAACCCCAATTCCAAAAAGCTGGCACAGTGTAAAAAACACCAAAAATAAAAAGGAGTGATCTGTAAATCACCCTTTTCAATACCGCTATAAACAACAAAAACATCTGCTGCTTTGCACATTATTATTATTTTTTAATGTATATAGTTTCATTTCTAATCTGACGATAGCAACACCAAAAAGTTGGGACAGTCAAGTTTGCACTTCACCTTCGTTAAACTGTAACCCAGCCTGTCTTACCACCCAAACTCGGTGCCCTACACTTGTAGTTTGGACAGAATGTGCTTTGGTAGAAAATGAAGGGATGCACACATCTTTCTGCATGAATGCCTCATAGATAAGTCACCTATGCCATGACAGATGCTGGCTTTTGGACCCCATGCTGATAATCCTCTTTGGCCCGAAAATAAAATAAAACATCGTTTTCTCCAAAATGTACTTCGGTGTTCACTCATCAAACCACGAAACAATGGCACTGTGCTGCTGCTGATCTCGGATACGACAGATCAGAGAAGCAGGCAGTGCTTCTGGACGGTGTAGATGTATGGCTTCTTTTTGCAGAGTAAAGACTTGTATCTGTGGATGCAGCGGTGAGTCATGTTGACTACTTGAGTATTTCTGAGCTCATTAGATCTGTGACAGACGACCGTTTTTAAAGAAGGTGATGTCTGAGGTATCGGAGATCATCCACATTTAGAAGTGCTTTCTAGCCAAGCCTACATTCCAACATATGACCAGATTCCTTGAGTCTGTAATTATAATCTGTACTGATGCCAACATTGTTCTGAAATTGCTACATTATTTGCTGAAGCATCTGTAACTGGGTGAGCTTGGCCTTTTGAGGATCGCCTTTCTCGTTTTACGTGACAGTCACTTCACCTTGCAATATTATTACTCCTAAACTTTGTGAAGCAGGCATCAAATTCACAACAAATATGTATTAAGAAAAACGTTGATTAGGTACAACAGATTAATACACTATTTTTGTTCAACAGTATGTCAAAGGTAGCTGTCCATCCAATCTACCAGTCCAGACCATCCAAATACAAACAAACTGACTTTTCAGCTGAGGACTGTCTCTACATCATAAATGGGATCAAAAGCTGTACTGAATACAGTGTGTGTGTGTGTGTGTGTGTGTGTGTGTGTAAGCTCACAGGAACTGTGGAGTGGAGATGAAGGATCTACCACCCAGGTCCATTGGGTATTTGATCATGAGGAAGAAGTAAAGGTGACCCACTAAATTTCCAATCAGCTCGTTGACAACACTGCAACAAAAAAAACACATGAAACTGTTGTAATACCATCACATTTTAAATACATTTAAATGCACATTGGGCAACCCACAATATTATAAAAATAATGGAAACACCACATGAACTAGCCCAGCTGTTGTTGCACAAGTTATCAGCCAACCTCAACCACACGTGTCAGTAGAAAGTGACTACAGGTCCACTGCTCATCATAATACTGGCATTGTAGCAGGTTGGTGCTAATACTAGTGTACCAAGTGTACACCAGTACTAGCACTGGTAATAACCTGGCAACACAACACGTAAGATGATACAGGGGTTGTGATTAGATATAGTGGATATACTGCAATATTTTAGGCACGATTCTGTTACAATAAAGATCACAGTGCTGACAGATTGTGTTGGAGTGGAAGAGTCTAATGACTGAAGACTTAACAGCACTGCTACTTAGTGCTCAAAGCATAATATTGTGATACTCAAATGCATCATTATTCTGTATTTTCTTAGGCTGTTCATACACTACAAGACTTTGAAAAGACTTGGGAGTGATTTCTCCCATCATGCTTATGGAAGAAACTTGCATAAAGACAAATTAGATGGAGCAGAAACAAGTAACTTTTGGCTACAGCTGCCCTTGTGTGTGCAGTAGTTTTGTTTGAGGGAGGGGGAAAAAACTAAAAAAAAAAAAAACACGCCACAGTATGTGGACACAACCCTGGTTAAATAAACTGGTACAGCTGCTTCCTGTTTGGAGCCCAACTATTGGTTACTCAGTGTCCACCTCACTATCTGTGATCCAATGCTAAACACTTGAAATCATATTAAAACAAGGCTGATTTTATTATAACATCAAGACAAGAAAAAGACTCGTGTCCTGATCCTGGGTTTACAAAACACTCAGACATTTGACTCTCAAAGTGAAAAGGCTCTTACGATCCACCAATGATGTAGTTGAATCCCAGGATGACCCAGGGGAGATAGCAAGCCTGCAAATGTTTAAACATGAGAGTTAAAAGACTGCTGTGGAAGCTGTGGAGAGAGAGACTGTGCCAATAAAGTAGAAGTTCCTACCTTGAATCTGGTACCAAACCAGAAGGATACAACCGTTTCTCGATTTAGCTGAGCCCAGACATACAGGACAGACATAATCAGTGGGATCATCAGGAGCTAATAATAAGAAACAAATCATAAATGACCAAAAGAATCATGGTCTTAGACTAGTGCTCAAACATTTTCCATGACAACACACTTTTATTTCTGGAAAAAAAATTCCAACTGAGTTTTGGTGTCTCCTGTAAGTTTACATGAGCATAAAAGGCTTTACGGCTGTTAACTATTTACTGGAAGTTTAGCACATTTTGTGTAAGATCATGGATACACTAAAATGATATTAGTCAATAAAGAACCTCAACAGCACTAAATCACTAGAATAGGATGACATTTGGAAGCATTATTCAACTAGAGTATGAATTTGAAAGAAAGTTTTGTTCAACATTACTGGATTAAGTGCTGTAACACTAACGCTACACTGAACAAAAATATAAACCCAACACTTTTGATTTTGCTCCCATTTTTCATGAGCTGGAAGACTTTCCATTGAATGTGAACATTTTCCCAATCAAGGCAGTTACGACGACGACAAACTGCAGTCATGTGGAGACCCTGATGAGGACGACGAGCATGCATATGAGCTTCCCTGAGACCGTATCCGACAGCTTGTGAAATTCTTTGGTTATGCAAAACGATTGTTGCAGCAGCTGTCTGTGTGGCTGGTCTCGGATGATCTTGGAGGTGGAGATGCAGGATGTGGAGGTCCTGGGCTGGCGTGGTTACATGTGGTCTATGGTTATGAGGCCAGTTGGATGTACTGGCTCTGACACTTCTTTGGAGATTATGCTTATGGCAGAGAAATGAACGTTCAGTTCAGGAGCAACAGCTCTGGTGGACATTCCTGCAGTCAGCATGCCAAGTGCACACTCAATCTGTGACATCTGTGGCATTGTGCTGTGTGATGAAACTTACAGTGGTCTGTTATTGAGCCCAGCCTAAGACACACCTGTGCAATAATCATGCTGTCTAATCAGCATCCTGATATGTCACACCTGTGAGGTGGATGGATTATCTCAGCAAAGGAGAAGTGCTCACTAACACAGATTTAGACATATTAGTGAACAGTATTTGAGAGAAAAAGGCCTTTTGTGTACATAGAAGTCTTAAATATTTGAGTTTAGCTCACGAGAAATGGGAGCAAAAACACGTTTATATTTTTGTTCAGTATAACTAAAAGCACATCCACCACATTCCTACATTTCTTTTGAAAAAAAAAAGTGCTAAACTTCAGCTGCAGAGTAAACAGCTGCAATAAAGCTAAAAAACTCTGTCAACAACTTGTGGGAGGCACTAAAACTGAGCAAAAATGTGGTGACACTGTTCTACCTCACTTCTACCACTGAAGATTGAGTATCCAGAGTCTCCAAACTGATAATAAATTCATTTTCTTCTGACTTAAAAAGTATGTTGTCTTGGAAAATGTCCATGTTTTACATTCATCTCATCTCCCTGTACAGCACTGAAAACCTAAACATCAGACCAGCATGGCAGAAGCACATATACTGCAATGCTGTGTTTGCTTTTTAAAAGAACTGCGGGCCATTTTGCTTAATGTTATCACACTATATTGCTAGCATGCATGTCCATTCCAAAAATCAGAATATCATGGAAAAGTTGATTAATTTCCATAATTCCATTCAAAAAGTAAAACTTTCATAGATTATAGATTCAGGGCATGAATGTTTTAAACTGAGTGTGACACTAATCACCTACTAAACTCAAAGCACCTGCACAGGTTTCCCCAGGTGTCATTACATCACTTCAGTTTGGTTCAATATGAGGAAGACTGCAAACAACAACTGACCAGAAGACCATCATTGATACCCTCCATAGGATGGGGAAGCCACAAAAGTTCATAGCTAAGGAGGCTGGCTGTTCACAGAGTGCTGTGTCCAAGCATATCAATGGAAAGTCTAGTGGAAGGACAAAATGTGGCAGGAGAAGATGCAAAAGAGATGACCGTGGGTCAAGTCACTTCTGAACCTGAGCCAACGTAGGAAGCCTCTCAACTGGGCCAGGAGAAGGGCTGGACCGCTGGCCAGTGGTCCAAGGTCCTCTTTTCTGATGTAAGTAAAGTGTGCCTTTCATTCAGGAATCAAGGTCCAAGGGTTTGGAGGAAGACGGGTGAGGAACAGAACCCAACCTGCTTGAGGTCCAGTGTCAAATATCCAGTCAGTCAGTCATGATTGAAGGTGCAATGTCTGGTGCTGGTGTTGGTAAACTCTGCTTTCTTAAATCCAAGGTCATCGCAACAGTCTACCAGAATGTTTTGGAGGACTTCATGATTCCTTCTGCTGAGGATCTGTATGGAGATGCAGATTTCGTCTTCCAGCAGGATCTGGCCCCTGCCCATACCACCAGAAGCACCAAAGCCTGGTTTGATGCCCATGTCATCACAGTGATTGACTGGCCAGCCAACTGGCCGGACCTAAACCCTGTTGAGAATATGTGGGGTATTCTCAAGAGGAACATAAGGGCCACCAGACCCAACAACAAAGAAGAGCTGACAGCAAGCATCAAGGAAATCTGGGCTTTCATAACTCCCAGTCAATGTCACAGGCTGATTGCCTCAATGCCACGTCACACCCAACCAAGTATTGAAGATTGACATATTGTTCTGAAAGTACCATATTTTGATTGATTTGATGTGATCCTAATTTCTTTTTTTCTGCAAGTAGTTTGGGCTGATTTCTCCACAGTATTCTAATTTTTTAAAATCCTGTTTTCGTGGGTTTTATGAGCTGGAAGCCCAAATTATGTGAAAATAAACAAATAAATACTTGAAATCATTTAAATTGTGGGCCCTGAATCTATAATCTATGAAAGTTTAACTTTTTGAATGGAATTATGGAAATTAATCAACTTTTCCATGATATTCTATTTTTTTGGAATGGGTCTGTGTATGAAGGATGTTACTTTGATTCAGAGCTGCTACCTGCTCTACCTGAAGAAGGCTTATCCCCTTCAGTATATTCAGAACAATCAAGACATTCAAGCTGACCATTAATTGCCTTATACATAAACACTACTAATGATTTTTCTCGTTCCATACAACGTGAGCTTCCCGTCTGTTATTACTCAGCAGCTCCACACTGAACAGTTACAGCCTGAGCTCAAATAAACAAACATTACTCACAACCGACCCATCAGAATAAATTCTGCTTTCTTTTATTTACATTTATTTCATTACTGAAAATTAAAGTTATGTTTCTTGCTAACTAAATAAGTGACTGAAATTTGACATCTGTGGAGAACAGCAGCAAATTCTTTAAAATACAGTGGAGCCTCAGTTATTTTTTGCTCTGGTTATCAATCAATTCAGTTATTGTCAACTTTTTTTTAGCAAAATGTTGTCCTTTTTATCGTTCATCTGCCCGGTTTTTGTAGGCGTGCCCACATAACTCGCCAGTAATTTCGTGAAAACAAAGCATCCACCCACACGTTTGTCATTCATTCTGGCTTTGTTTCTCACTTTTTTTTAAAGGCTGCTAGCTGGACCACACCGGCACTCTCTAAAACAGAGCGTAAACCTGTAAGAGTGATGTTAAATGTTCATTTATCTTTTGTATGTATTTCTCATTGTGTTCTGTATGTAAAACTATAGTTATTCTATATAAAATTTACTTTATGTATTTTTGGAGTGACAAACAGATTAATTGGATTTACATTATTTCTTTTGGGACATAAGTTATCAGTTATCGTTGATTTCGGTTATCATCAGACATTTTAGAACAGATTAATGATGAAAACTGAGGTTCCACTGTATTTATAGTTATCTAACAATCACAATCAGGCGATTATGTACTAATTGTGACAGTCCTAATTCAGGTGAAAAAACTAACCTGCATATCCATCATTAATCCTGTTATCTGAATTATAGGGTTAAGGACAGTTGTGACCAAGACAGAACATGTTTATGTCAAAAACATAGTAAATGAACAGGGAGATTAAGGATACAACAATGCAAATCCAGTTGAACAGGAGCATGAACATGTAGTCTGCTGGTCTTCCATCAAAGGCACCTAAAGAAACGTTTAAAAGACGGTTTTAGAAGTCAAAGAAGTTTGAATGACAAAGCATCAAACCTAATAAAGTCCAGGTTGTAGCTTTCATGAAGCAATCCTGTTATCAGGGATGTTGTGATCTGATCAGACTGATATTAAAAGCTTATGACAGAAGAACAATGTGTAGAGAAAAGTACTGATACAGTTGAGTAACATTGTTTTATGAAACTGTCCTGATTCTCAAACATTTGATTTTTAATTAATATTTAACAATCAAAAATTGGTATTTAATTTCCCAATCACCAGGTGGCAGTGTTGTAATCTTCAGCCTTTAGACTCTTCAGCACAGCAGCGTAACTGTGCACCACTGAGATTTTAAAAGAATCACAGTATATCACCTTGCATACAGTATTGCAATCATTCTACATAGAATCATAACCTCTGTATGATATGTATCATCATGTTCTTGCCAGTACACGGCTCTAATAATGTGTGATGTAGGCTTGAACCGTAGACTGTATATAAGAACTGGACAGTACGCTTCTGTTCACTCCTGATGGTTTGAAGCCAAAAAACTGACAAAACAGATGGCACAACATTGGTTGTGCATTAGATGCAATTTGCAACCAGAGCATGCGCAGTAGAGACGGAAGGCAAGGCAGCGCTAGCACTCGAACTCCGCCCCCTCTGTTTTTTCTTTCTGCTGAACAAGACGTTACTTTTCAAACACATCAACAAAGTGATTAAATCTTATTGAGTCACAGAATGTAAAATAAGCTGAGCTGTAATTGCTAGCTGCTGTAAAGAGTCAAGTACATGAGAGTCAGAATGAGCTGTCAATCAACTCATCACCACACCCCTTTACATATCCCTAAATAACTTCTAAAAAAACACATTTATTATAAAGAAAAATACTGAGGGTTAATTAGTGCAGGTACAACTTGTGAACACAACACAGCTGACAAAAAAAAATCACTGAATGAGGAAAATAATTTAAAAGTTTACTGTGGCTCCCATTCAATATAACAGTTATGGGCGGGCTTTAAAATTGTACTGCAACCAGTCACTAGAGGGCATGAGAGACATTTCTGGCCTCACTATGCTGTGTTCAGTTGTTAAATATATAGTCTATGGCTTGAAGTGGCTTGTGCACTGAATTTTCAGTGTCATTTTCAGTAGCTTGCAATATTAACGACTCTTCATCCTATAATTTATGACATAACTTGATAGAACTTAAAAAAAAGCAATAAGAATGGTGACTGTAGCCAAATACAAGTGAGATGTAATGTATACCAATTTTAAAAAGAATCAGGGTGTGGTTTCAGAAAACATTGCTCTGAGCTAAAAGTGATTTTAAAGCTCAATGAAATGTGTCACTTTAGATTTTAGGCTAGTTTCGGTTTGTGTGACTTTCTGTTACAAAATCAGGAGGAGGTTTGATGGATCTGGCAACCCTGTATTTGTGGCTGATGTTAGTAAAACTGGTAAAACAGACGTGTTAGTAGCTGATGTGTGATGGTGTTTAGCTCAGGAGGACAGTAAATGGGTGCTGGACTGTACATGATCAGGTGAAGAAGGTGAATAAATGCCAGCTGGCTGCTTTTACTGTTTTTACAGCGACGTGAGTAAACGAGAGAAGCCAACGCTGCCTCACCCACTACACACATGTGTACAAGCAAAAAGACATGAAATCTGATCTGACCATCATATTCAAATCCACAGATCTGATACGTATCTGATCTAGAAGCACATATGAAAGGGACTCAAATCTGATTAGAAAAGATGGGATCTGATGTCCACACAGCCTGAAAACATCAGATCTGAGCCTCATTAAGGCAAAAGATCAGATTTAAGTCACTTCAGCCTGATAACGTGAACGTAGCCATAAACAAAAGGCTCATCTCGATGCTAAAGGTGAACTACAAAACAATTAATCTGCAGACCTGCACAATAAAGTGAATATTGTGGACAAAGTTCATTTTGATCATAATTTAATTCAAAAAGGTACACCGTCGTATTTTACATTCAGTACAAAGAAATCCAAAACCTCAAATTATTAGGATTTTATTTACAGTAAATGACTCTTTAAACAGTCAACATTAAATCTAAAATGTTTCAAACACGTCACTTTATGTATATAAATCAACATACATTTATTGTTTCATATTCCACTTTTTGAAGATGCAGCAGTAAGAGCTGATCAATTATTGATTGGAATTAAGATGTGAACTCTTTTTAATCTATGTTCAAATGTCACACATGTGGAATATTAAATGTATGGTAAATTAATATCAGTCCCAAATATTACCTTTGTCTTTAATTACTAATAATTATTATTGTAATCATTAGAATTGAGCCGTAGTCAAAAACACATGCAGTCTTACTTGTTTCGAGCCTGGTGGAGTACTGGTAGAGGAAATACAGATTGACCAGATATAAAAATCCTGTTCCTGGCCCAACTGGGAAGTACAGAGTTGAAGTTACTGGTCTCCATATCTGCAGAGAATAAAACAAAATCAATAAGAGAAATGCAGATTCACAGCGTAATCCAGCGCGTTATGTCCCCGAGTAAGACGTCTGAAGTAAACAGCAGAACGTTAGTGTATCGATGCACAAGACGTATGTGTAGCTGTGTACGCTGCATGCTGAGTAAATGAGAAGCACTGAACACCAAGCTGTTTTCCACCTGTCAGAGCTCCAGGCCCAGAGCAGCTTTGACAGCCACAATATGCCACAGATGCTGCCACTGCCTGAGACACAAGGTGTGATAAAGCAGTGCGGCTGTTAAATGATGTCACCGTTTCTGCGGTGAGAAACAGTGGCCGAGCCTCATTCCCCCACACAGCCCTGTTCTGCCAGGCACCCCTGGCACGATGTATAGGCGTTAGCTGCACTGGAGCAGTATATGAAGGACCCGAGCTGGGTGAAGTTATCTGCTCCGTCATCCACATTAGCCTGTAAACTCCCTGCCATAGAAAAGTGGGTCAGTAAACAACAGGCATTTCCCCTCCCTTTACAGCCCCTCCTTCACAGTATCTCTGTTTCTAACTCATACTGACTCCAAACATGCTATTATTTACACAATATTACCTCAGATCTTATATACACAAGACTGTCACTATGACCTGAGGATCGCCAGACTGAATCCCACATCATACTGCTTGGCATCAGCATTCGGGCCCTGAGAAAGCAAAATTGGCTGTGTTCTCTCTGGGCAGGTAAGATGGCACTCTCTCTCCAGCACTATTAAGTAATGTCAGCTGGCTCAGGTGTCTGCCAGGTGATCCATCAGAACTGGGGATCCTGCGCTTTCCTCCAGCAGTATCAGCAGCAGCTTGAAAAGAGGCGGAGCCTGACTTCACATGCAACGGAGGAGGCCTGTGTTAGGTCCTAGTGTCAGGCACATTACAAGGGATAGGGATAGACGGGTCGACTGGCTACGGTACATGCCACTGCTGGTCAACCAAGTCACATCAAATACTGTCCAGTGGATTTTAATTAGTTCAACTATGAACTAAAGATCCCTAACCAGCCCTAAAATGATCCCTACTGCTCAATCAAATCTTTATCAAGTGCTAGTTAAGAGTGAAACTGGCATCTAGCAGTTTGAACTGGGAAAATGTAACGCTGTGTTCACTCCACCACAATCAGGAGCAAACAAACATGTTCCAAAATGTATAGTTTTGATCAACACACCTTTACCTCGGACTCCACTGCAGTCACGGTGTATTATTGTGATTATACCAAAGTTGTGTGTTTATTAATAGATTTTAAGATAAAGAGGACAGAAAAAGTATTTGTTTATTAACATTCTGCGAGGTAAAGTAGTTCAGACGCTCCACAGCTAAAACATCAGCAGACTGTGTGCATCAGGGCGTCGGCTAATGCTGGGGTCCTTACATGTGGTGGAGTAATACTTAAAGAGCTTCAGTGAGAGGGTTGTTATTATGCAGTATCAGCACTCCCAGAACGTCTCAGCCAATCACATCGCAGAGTTGGACCAAACGGTGGTATAATGTGTTATACAGTACTGGGGTGCATTTCCCAAAACATTCTTAATGCTAAGTACTTAGTAACCTCGTACTTACGAATATTCTTAAATTTATGAGTGTTTCTTGAAAGCCTTCGTAACCCACATCGTACTTAAACTCGATGTTAAATCTACGAGTGGTCTGACCCTCTCGTAACTGTTCTTAACCTGAAGTTCACGTGCAGTTCTGTCTGAAAAACAAAAGAGGGCGCTGATCATCCTCTGACAAACACAACACTCAGCACACGCGTGTATTAAACAAGAATTCATGAACATTTAAATTTTCTTTTGAAAGCGTAATTGTGTCACATAAATTAAAGCCAGCGTTCTTAGTTCAGTACTGCACATACATGTACTTATTAAGTTGAAATTACTGTTTTCACTGAATAAAAAAACTAAGATAGCTTAAAGTACAATATATTATTTATTGATATACACACATAAATGACATAAATGCAGTGGGTTTGTTTTCCAGTGTAACAGTCGTAGTAAATTAATATATTGTGTCCCAAGCAATGGTTACTCATTGGCCTACTAAGCTTGTCAACTCTTAACCAATCAAATTCACTGATTAATCATGGACACATACAAGCCTATTTATATGTAGGCTTGGCATGCGATGGACAGCAACTGTAAGTGAAATGTTTTTATTTATTTATTGATTGATTTGCATATATGTAGTGTAAATACTTTTTGATGTTTGGTTTTATAATTATTGTTTACATAACAATACGTTTGTGGCTTAATAATGAAGAAATGTATGTAAATCGGTGGTTCAGTTTTCGACTGGTCGAGCCTATTTAACGCAGACACGAGGGCGGAGTCAACTAAGTGCTACTTAGGGACTCGTTCGTAAGTTTGGAAGATAAGAAGGCTTTTGGGAAACAGTCGGAAAAATCACGCTCTTAAAGTTGCGTCGTTCTTAAAGTTGTTCGTAAATCACTAAGTTCAATCACTTTCGGGAAACGCAGCCCTGCTTTGTAATTAAGTACAAGTAAACTTAATTATATTTTCAAAAGGATAAACATGTCGCGTGTAACAATGTGGATTGTTGTTAGCCAGCAATCTGGTGATTTTGGATACCTCAGAATGGGAGTAAATACTGGACATGAAAACAATGAAACCAAGTTAAACCGCATTCTGCCACCTACAAGCTTACAAAGAGGAATCATGTCCAAGATGGAGTATTTGTGAAAATAAACACATCCGTGTTTAAGCAACGAAACGTTTGCCAGTGAGTTGATGCACTGATGGATCGTTACATCTCATAATAAAGTCTTTCATTTTACATTTTATTACAATTAAATTCATATCAATGTAAAATTAAACTGCCCACAACTGCTACTGTGCGTTTGGTCAGCTCTACGTATTAACTGCCAGGCCACCACATAACACAAACATTATTTATTGATTTATAATAATGATACTTTAATTTTAGATGCCTGCTTATGATTAAACGTAAAACACTGACAAAATTATGACTTTTACACTTTAAAGTACAGTTTCACTGAAGGAAGTGTTATGACTGGACTTGTGGAGGGAGTCAGAAGACGAGGAAGACCAAGAATATCCTGGATGGATAACATCAAGACATGGACTGGATTATCAGGTGCTAGCCTGCTACAAGCAACCAGAGACAGATGGCATTGGAGAGAAGTGACTCTTCTGTGCAGCCTACCATCGCAAAGTGATGAAGGCGTGACATGACATGTACAGTTTCTCTGACTTTCTCTGTGTATTGGTAAAATCCCGCCGATATTATGTGTCATCACGAGTTACAATATATTGCGATACCATAAGGCGATAAGTTTTAAAACCTAGTAAGAAAACGGTCATAATATAAAAACAAACCTTTATAAGAGCCTAAAATACAGAGGGACATGAAGACGACGTTAAAAACTGAATAATACATAACACATCAGAAGATACTGTGCCATTAAGAGTTTCCAAGCAATATGGTAACTGTTTTAAACACTAAACAAACTGAATCTCTGTCTACCAGGCTTTAATTAAACCCTGACGCTGTGTTTGATGAGTCAGTACAGCACAAGACAATGTTCAGATACTCAAGTTTATTTATAATTTTTAAAGATTAAATTCCAGATTTTCTGTTAAAATCATCTGCTAGTAGCTGTAATTATGATGACTCAAATAGAAATTGTTCAACCACAAAATCTCAACCCCTAGAATTTAAAGTGACCTCAGAGAAAAAGCCCAGTGTGTGCACAGAATAGGCCCCGCCTCCCTCCCCTTCAGTTCTACACTGATTGGATGCCCACGGCTGCTTTGTTTTGCATTGGTTGTCTCCACAAAAGACGGTAAAGGAGAAGCAGCAGCATAATGGTGGTAAAGTTTTAGATTTCGATACACGGTCCATACTGAGCGGGCCTAGTGCAGCATCTGAATCAGCTGCGCCCTCTCCAGTCTGTCTGAGGTCCTCCTCTCTCACACTGCCGCATAAATCAGGCCCTGCTCGCCCACGCGCTGAGGTGACCTCTGTGGATTGCGGCGCAGAGAGAAGTGGGTTAAAAAGCGCAGCAGGGTTTCCCGGGAGGGGGAAAGACGGAGAGAGGCAGGGTCAATCCGGTGGACTCTCACAGCAGAACAGCTCACTCTCAAAGCCAAATGCAGGGAGGCTTCAACTGCGGGACCCATATGATGACATTTAACTGTCACCATAAGAAGAGTATTAAGTGTCTGAGGAAGAAACGCTTCACTGTACAGATACACAATAAGGATAATCACACTAGAACTGCTTTTAAAACAGCAAATGTTTCAAACAGACATGTGGTCACGTTTACAATTTTATTAACATTATTATAATTCTTCAATTCTGAGTCTCACCCAGCGATGGACTGGTGCCCTGTCCTGGGCTTAGTTGAATAGTGTACTGCCCTGCCCTGCACCCAGTGAGGAGGTAGGGGACTAACCGCGACCCTGATAAGGATTAAGCAGGTGTGATAATGAATGAATGAATGAAATTCTGAGTCTATCAAATGCTAACATACAGTACCAGTCAAAAGTTTGGACACGCCTTCTGGACATTCAGTAGTTTTTCATGATGTAAAAATGTTCTACATTGTAGTTTAATACTAAAGTCATCTAAACTATGAATAAACACATCTGTAATTATTTAGTAAACAAACAAGTAAACAAACCAGAATATGTTTATATTTGACATTCTTCACAGTAGGCACCTCTTGCTTAGATGCAGCTTTCTTGGCATTTTCTCAGTCAGCTTTATGAGGTAGTCACCTGGAATGACTTTCAGTTAACAGCTGTGTCTTGTCAAGAGTTCATGACTTGCATTTCTTGCCTCTTAATGTGTTTGAGACATCAGTTGTGTGTCTACTTTGAAGTAAAATCTAAAACATGTTTTGGTTTGTTTAACACTTTTATGTTTACTACATGATTCATTATGTGTTCACTCACAGTCTGGATGACTTCAGTGTTTATTTACAATGTAGGGGAAATATAAAAACATAAAATAAAAAGGTATGTTCAAGTGAATCTCTATTTCATCTAAAAAAAAAAAAACAACAAACAAACAAACAAAACACTTATCAGCATGAAAACAGCTCATCTAATGATTCTGTAATTGGACAAATGCTAAATATCTGCTCTAATGATCAGTGAGGGCTCATAATTGGTCACCCTGTAGTTTTAATATAATGTTTGAGAGCTTACACTCTTGAACAGGTAGCAAAATAACCACAATACAGCAAATTACCCTACAATAATCCTCAACAACACAATGCATTGGCTTATGATGGTGGCCATTAAGAGGCTATGTCAGAAAACAGCACTGGCATTAGTGTGCCAGCATACTGTGGCAGAGGGACAAGCAGGGGGGACATTTGAACAATAGCAAGAGGCAGCTGCCAAGGTCCACCCACTCCCTGTGGATGTAGGGTTTGTTTGACTTTGCATCCTTCTTTCTAGCTTGCGCCACAAACGGAAAGATGAGTAGGTCTGTCTGTACAGCATGGCTCCCCAGTCTGATGAGCTCTGAATGCAAATGATCTTCCAGCAGGAACTTTCAGTTGCATGTTGCTTCTACATAAAGAAGCAAAGTGGAAAACAAAACCATGATCTGAAAAAGCCATCTCTCAGGAGAACTAATAACTAAACCTTAAACCCCTCCACCACTGATGTTCTTAAACAAAGCAGCCATGGACCCCACCTGAAGAGGAAGTCCCTGTTTAAACAGCAGTCATATGCTGGTTTGTGCTGGCTTGGACAGTCACCCTGCATGATTTTACTAGCTGTCCAGCCACCATCCAACATCAGGGTTCAGATGTTGAGGATATGGGGTGGAGGACCCGACTGAGTGTAGTACATTTACCTTCACAAATCTTAATCTCTTCTCTGCTAATCTAATTAAATTATTACATTAAACTTTCTGACACTGTGATTTGCACACAATAGAATTAAACTTCCACATTTAGCATATCCGTGCAGTGAAACACACACGCTAGTGAACACACTAGGCTGTGAGAACATGTGCCTGAAGCAATGGGCAGCCCTATCCACATCACCCAGGGAGCAGTTGGGTGTTATGTGCCTTACTTAAGGGCAATTCAGTCATGACCTGCCTGGTGACTGAACCGAGCTTCCAGTCACAGGACCGGAATGTATAAATGTGGTTATATTCTTAAGAAAAAAGAATGTCACTTATGAGGTATTCCTTGCTTTTATGGGAGGTATTCAAACTGCCCATAACAATATGCTGCTGCTGATCCAGGCAGTTATTTCCCCACCCACACACACACCACGTGATATGTTGTTGTATCGCGATATTTTGATATTTAATTTATGTTATATCGGTACTTTTGTATTCATGATTGTCAGACGAAAAATGACTGATCTGTAAATCAGATTTTAGTGACAAAGCATCTTATTTTCCAGACACACACACACTTAGCCATTACTGCACTGCAGCATTAAACACAGCACGTCTGCGCCCTCTGCTGGAGAAGACAGGGAACGCAACGCACGTCACTGTCAACAAATCCCTCTTAAAAGTCCATTTTCACTTTAGGTCCGTGTTGATTTATTTCAGGAACTTCTCAGTCTGGTCTCACACAGCTGTAAATGATTAATATCAGAGGTTTTGCCGTTTTAACCATGCAGTACACAAGAGTATCAGTGGTGTCAAAAGATCCAAACAAGTGATCTGAGCAATGATGAACAAGCAGATTCCTCTCAAAGCGAGTCTGTGCTGTTCACAATAAAAATAGTCCAAAACAGTTCATCTCCACTTATCAGCTGTCAAACCAAGTGCCTTGGAAGTTATTACAAAACTAGCCTTTAATGTCATTGGCCGCTATTAGGTGACCGGGACTCTAGTTGTCTTATCGTCGCGTTCCACCTTAAATGGTGCAGTTACAGTGAGGAGCCCGATGTACCTGCTGCACCAGTTAAGGTGGAACGCGTCATTCGGACATGAAACTAACTTTAGCGGTTACTGAGACATGAGGCCTAACTCCCCACGTCTCTCACCTTGCTCCTGAGCTATTTCTTACCTGGAATTTATGGAAGAAAAACTCTGGCCACAGTACTAGGTACATGGGACTGATTAGTCCCAGTTTCCCTATAAGTGGCAACGCGATTGAGCCCGCGAACCAGTAGCGTGTGATGAAAGGGACGCTATTAAACCAGTCCCCCAGATCTGACATCTTTCCACCCTCTGTGAAGCCCGACAGCTCCTTTTCTTCCCTCTAATGTGTGGATAAGGTAGTCGGCGTGGTGTCCTACGGCCTCGGAGATCCCGAGCAGGGGAAAAATCCCGGTTCTGCTGCTTCTATTTTGGTGAGGCTCGGACGGACGCACTCTTTCTCCGTTTACATGACGTGGCCGCGCAGGAGTAGATCAACTTCGGCTACGATTCGTCCGCGGCTGATTATCAAAATAAAAGTCCTGTAGCGACGTCGTGGTTACGTACAGAAAGAGCACAAATAAAATATTATAGCAACATATCAAGCCTCGTTTAATAATATTGTAAGAAAAAAATCTATTAAACATTTCAGAAATATTTAAACAGTAGTACAGTAAACCATGTTTAGAATTTATTTTATTCTATCGATCAATTTTATAAACATTTTTTAAAGGATGCGAATACAATTTAATAGCGTCGAATATTGAAATATTTTAAGATGAGTAATTACAATTTAATAGCACTGCTAGACATGTTTAATCAACTCTTTCAAAGTTAAAAAGATATACAAATGAAAACGAGTGATTTCTGTAAAGCTTACTGTTTACAAGTACTGAGGCAAAACTATTTAAATCTACAGTAACTTTACAGTTTCATATGGTGGCAGATACTAACGCTGTTCTGTCCCCCTAAAAACTTTTATTTTGTCGTCACGTGACTTGCCGAAAGAAGCTTGTGGCGCGTACTGTTGGTTAAGTGAGGCTAGCTAGTATTGATAACACTATAAGTGAGATTTCTAAGTACACGAATAGTGTAAGTGAATACATTATTATATATGTGTGTGCGGATGTGTCATTACTTCTGATATTGACTAAAACTGCTAACTAGTGTTAACCAAATTAGCCAAGCAGTAAACAAACAGGATGGTATGAACTAGCTTCATGTTTTAAAAGCACGTTCTGTAATTGAAGTGACCCGTTTCGTTTTGTTTACCTCAGGGAGATGTCTCTAAGTTCAATACAACCCGCGTTATCTACCCTGAAGACCTGTCAGGCTGATATTAGCACAGGAATGGACATTGTGTCAGACGTTGCTTTGGATCTGGTTGAAGCTCAAGGTACAGTAGAGGCAAGATAATTTACAGTAAACTCATCTGCTGTAGTCAGTCCAGTTGGACTGAACTTGTCTCTGCACTCCAAACTGTGGCAGGAGTTATTTATTCATATTTTCTGTCACATTTTCTCAAGATCATGGCTGACTTTCTTGTGATGTTAAGATAGCAAAATGTATTGTGATCTCAAGACAACATTAAGTTTGAATGTTTTTAATGTTCAAAATTTTTTGAGCTGTGATTTTGGGAAACAGCTCTTATCTTGAGATCACAAGGAAGTCGTGATCTCGAGATAATGGTACAAACATAACTATTTAGATAACATTTTTGAAGGCACCTGAGGCTAGTTTCACTAACAAGCGCACAATTTTCGCACTGGAGTTAACATGTTTCTGTGAGCTTTTGTCCAAAGAGTTTACTACCTCCAAAAGCTTCTGCATGAAGTAGTTGTGAATACAGAACATTATTTTCATTTATTCTGAGATTTTTTCCCATTTGATTATATTCAACCAAATTCCTGGACTTGAATTCTTTTGTCAGGTTGGAGCGTGCCTAAAATTCAAGTGTGTCTATTGAAACAAAGCTGCATGTAGCAGTTACCTGTATTAATCAAGTGTTCTCTTTGACCCACCCTTTCATATTCCAGGTACTGATGAGAGCCCAAGTTTGAAAAAACTGGAGCAGATGATATTAGAATGTGCTACGCTGGACACGGAGATAAACTGCTTTGTGGAATCTGTTGAGCAGATGACAGCTCAAGTTAGTATTTCAGGCAATTTCACTTTTACCCCCTTACACATGGTTTTACACTGTTATTTGCTATTGTTCTTGCATCCCAGTCATTCATTCTGCTTTTTTATTAATTCTGTAGGTCAGACGTGAACCTCCACAAGCCATGTTCACATTGTTGGACTCTGTAAAGGATCGTTTCGCGGAACTTATGGCTGTAGATGTAGACATTCAACGACACAGCAAGGTGGTGGCCTTTAGAGACAATATCAGGAAATCTGTATCACAAGGTAAGAGTACAGCACTAAAGTGTGTTATACATGAATGTACATGTTTTAGCAGTAGTGTACATTTCTTAAAAATCTTATTTTACAGTTCATTAGGAATTTGATTTGTATTTTGATTGTTTTTAAGAAACACATTGTGACTTGTACAGCTTTTAACTATTTATCCTGATTGAATCAGTCCCAAAAGAAGGAAAAATGGAAACACCATTGTTGTAAGGCCTTGATGGTTTTCTTATTCAAAACGGTTGCTTGATACATAAACTAATATATACAGTGGTGCTTGAAAGTTTGTGAGCACTGTAGAATGTTCTAATTTTCTGCATAAATATGGATAAATTACGGTGGCCCTGAAGTGCAAACCACAACAACATTAACGAAGCACAATTACAAATCACAAAAATGCAACATCATTAACAAACTGGAAGAGGTAGGTCCCTGTGGGAAAACCTGGAAAATCGCTCATTGGACGACGCCACGGCATGTCTCACCTCAGAAAGTGGAGAGTAGTTGCGTCTTCTGTAAAGTCCAGCTTCTTTTAAATGTGTCTTTAGCGTACGCATACTAACTGAAAGGTTGTGGTTAGTCCTGAGCATATCCAGTATCACCTCGTATGTATGTCCTGACTCAAAATATTTGTGGATAGCTGTAGCTACATCTGGATCACTAGTTTTTGTTTTGTTTTTTTTATTGGTAAAAACAACGACTATACTCATAGCAACAGGTCAATGCCTAACAAGTAAAGGAACAAGAGACCCAGCTCCTAAAATTTAGAATATCCATTAACATATTGTAATTATACAACAAAAATAGAGAAGAAATAATAAAGTAAATAAATAAACAAAAAATAAAATAATAAAAATAAAATTACGGGGTTACAATTGAAGCTTTTCCATTAGCTCACACAATTTTCGTCTGGATCACTAGTAATATTCATGTTTTCAATAAACACACTATTGCCCTACCTTCCGGTTCAAAAGTGGCGTCGTCCAATCGGCGATTTTCCAGGTTTTCCCACAGGGACCTACCTCTTCCGGTTTGTTAATGTTGTTGCGTTTTTGTTATTTGTAATTGTGCTTCGTTAATGTTGTTGTGGTTTGCACTTCAGGGCCACCGTAATAAATGGATAAAAGATGGATAAATATGGAAGAACTGTCTTAGGAAGCCTACTAACAATGATGAGGCATCACATTTCAGTGAGACACAGTTCACTCAAGTACAGAAAATAGTGCATTATATCAGCTTTGCTTCAAGAGTTTCATTGCTCTTGGGCCCACTTTGTTGAGTACTTCACCTCACATACCTCCATTTTCAGTACATGTAATTAAGGTTTGAATTGTAAGATTAGGAATAGTCACAGCAAACAGTCTAACTATGGTAGGATCCTGTTTATGATTATAGCATTTCAGAGATGCTGCAGATGAATTGCTCACATTTTTACACTCTTATTATTTTGGGTACATTAATGGTATGTCATTTTATGTTTAAAATATTTTATCTAGAACTCACATTGTTGCACTTAGTAATGTCTAAGTTTGTGAAAACGGGTTATTTAGGTGTCGGCTCTTTTTAGATGGTTTAGCAGTGGTTCTCATTTGTCTTTGTGTGTGTTTGTAAATCAGTAAATCAGGTGGCAGCTGCCTGCGTAGAAGAAGAGCTGGATGAAGACATTGCTGTGACACAGAGCCAGACAAACTTCACATGTCCGCTTACTCAGGTGTACTTCTACTCAATCATTTACCACATTTATAGAAAGTGTAGGTGAAGTCTAAATGTCACAAGCTAGAATGTTAATTGAGAAATTAGGATACTGAGATATAATGTTTAACAAATATTGAGAAATTTCCATTTCACTGACAGGCTGAGATGGTAAATCCAGTAAAAAACAAAAAATGCCAACATTACTACGACCAAGAAGCTGCGCTGGCCATGATTAAGAGCAGGCACAGCAATAAGAAGATGTTTCGGTAAGCTATCTTTTCACTTTTTTTTCTTTGTACCTTTTTGACAAGCCCAAGGTCATCTGGAACCATGTTACGAGATTGTGGATGTTTTTATTGAGGTTTTGGTCTCAGGTACAGAATCATTACACTCCTAATGTCTAAATACTCTGAAGGATAATGCAGCTACAATTCTGAATCACTTTCACACCTGTCACTTAATGTGATGTGACAGTAAACATGATTTGATTTGAGGTAGCCTTGGGCTGACAAACAATATAATCAAATATTGCAATAATTTAAATCTGTTACAATATAAAGCAAATGATTGTTCTTTGCTGTCAATCTGCAAAACGTTGTGTGCACGTCATACTGTTTATTATTCAACCATTGACTTAGTACAGGGGTTCTCAACCTTTTGCAAGCTGCCCCCCAACGCTGGTTCAATGCAGTTTGGGCCCCCCTTCTACCGCCTGAACCCCACCCCGACCCCCAAAAAAAGTCACCTTGCATATATAGAAAGATAGACCTAGATTTTTTTTCACTAAAATAATTATAAATAAATAACTTCCCTATGTCCCAAAATAAGCCTTGTAGTATGGAATATATGTCTGTATTTAAGTTGGTTTCACATCATTAGGTTTAATAAGAGTTTAATTGATTACTTTCATAATTGTACATAAAACAAATGTTAGCAAAATTACACAAGACATATGTACATTTGTATAAAAATACATGTCACATTTAATATTAATGAAACAATAATGAAAATGGCTCAAATGAATAATGCTAGCCACATGGATGCTTGTAACACTTATTATTTTGAGATGGTCGCTAACACTGCAGCATGCAGCTGGTAATTGTGAGATGGTCCCTAACACTGCAGCATGTAGTCAGAGCGAACGGAAGGCTAAGCTCCTGCGTCACCTATCCTAAGGGAATTTTACTAAATGTTGTGGTTGTCGTTTTTGTCTTCTTCTATTTCACTACCGAACTGTAACTGTACTGTGAATCTGCGTTTTGTTAACTGGTGAGGAAAAGTAGATTTCTGAATATCAGACGAGTGACTAACATTAAACTAACTTTAGCGCAGGTTGTGTTTCAGGCTGCGCATGTGTGACTCCACTTCAGTCTTCATTCACATCGTGCCGAGTTTGAAACATTTCTTGCACAAATTTTTTCTCTCTCAGTTGTTTTCAATAAAGTTTATGATATAATGGTGTGTGTGGCGATGTGTAACTGTGCGTGTGTGAGACTAATATCGGGGCTAAACAGAGTCTCCACTTAGACATGTTATTTAAAACAAGATTTTTGCAGGGATTTTTTAAATTTAGGATTGTAGTTCTGTGAGTGTGTGTGTGTGTGTATTAGACGCGTGTAGTTATGTTGTAAGAAGTGAAAATGCAGGCTAAACAGCTAACTGCACACCTAGCAGTTAAAAATAACTATCTAGGGCTGAGATATGAAGTGTTTATAAAAAACCTTTTTGTGAGGTTAGTCTTTTAAAAGATGGATAACAGCGAGAACATAAATAAACGTGATAACTCATAAGATGATAATGGTTTGTCTACATAAATCGCATAAGCTTTCAGCAGAGGAAGCACTTGAGTCAGACACATCAGAAGCTTTGTTTGTTTATGATACCACTGGGGATCAGTCCTTAAAAACGTTTTCTTTAATAATTTTAAGACTTAATGAAATAGGATGATGCAGTATAACTGTATTTGGATCATTATTTGCTTATTTTAATTCACCTGTAAATCCTTTAAACTCATATTATATGCAGTTAAATGTATTTGTATGCTGTTGATTTAACATAACTTTAAAGCCATTAGTCATTTTACTATTTATTGCATTTGTGTATTTCTGCCAGCTGTCCAGTGATTGGCTGTGGCAACATGGATGTGAAGCAGTCGGATTTGGAACTGGACATTGTGATGAAGAGACTGATCCAGAACCATAAGAGACAGAATGCAAAGAGCTGAGATTGAGTCCTACCTACAGTGTCTTTATTTTGATAAATTATTTTTGTTATAGGAATGTAATATGGAGTTTGTATTCATGTGCTAATTGTTTAATTCTTTCCCTGAAAATAAATCTATATTTGTACACCTATTTTAGTGTCTTCTTCACACTTTTGATACATAACCTGTATAGTATTCATATTTTATTACTAGTTAAACCTCTACAATAAAAATGGAACCGATAAAAATAGAACAATGAATCAAAATCGTAATGTTTTAATTCAATTTAATTTCACTGTAAAATAATCCATCACAACACCCATAAAAGCAGTCCTTCCCCATGTCATAAAGACAGGAAATCATTGCATGAGAAATGAACATTACAGGGTTATACACACTACTTAGACAGGCAGTCAAATCAGATCACTCCCCTCTAATAACTGCTGTACATTAAGTCTCCATGAACCCAACCATTAGGAGTTTTGCAAAGATATCTGGATCCAGCACAGTTTTATGGTTGAACTGTTGTGTATACACTACACCAAAGAAGAGATCAGTCCCCGTATTTGTAACAGGTTCCCCCTCCCTTAATTCAGTTAAGGAGTCTCTGTTCAGGCAAATGTGTCTGACTGGATATAGGCTATGGCTTAATTTGTATTTTTCGTTGAAGGAGGAAGAATCAAACCTAAAACCCAAAACACATTGACCACGTTCAACAACCGCCAACAAACCCAAATGCTGAGTTGTTAACAGGTGTATCAGGTGCAGGTATTGTGACAAAATTAAGTCAAGAGTGTCCAATAGAATTTGCCCTTCACCTTGTCTACTGGACAATCTGGAGTTTGGCTCAAGTTGGAGGGCAAACAAATGATTTTCCACCTTCAGTTCTAAGTTGGACGTTGTGTAAACAGATGATTCTAACCTGAACAGTGTTACATAGGACTACAGTCCAGCACAGTTCGCCGTTTTCCCTCCTTTAACACAAGCACGAATATGATCAAACTGCAGGAACCCAGTACTGCAGAGCTGCACATCCCCAAGAAATGAACACAAACCAGACGTTATCCTGAAGTCAAAGAACAAGGTAAGCCAGAAAGTAGATTTTCTTGTTCTCTGTTCACCTCAGACTGATTTAAAGTAATAGTCTTCAACGTGTGGCAATAAAAAGAGATTCCTTATTGGACTCATTGAAAAAAATACTTGATTGTTAATGAATATAAAACCAGCATACAAACGTGGCCCAAGGCCTCAACTAAAAAGTACAAGACAGGCATCTATTACCTGTCGCAACTCAGACAGCTTTGTATGTCTGGTCAGAGACAAAGGGACACGGAAACGTCCATTTCACAACAGTACAGTACAATGTAACGCAGATAAGAGATGCTTACCTCCTGCATTTTTGCTGCCTGAAAAACCTTAACACTGCATTTGGCAGGGAAAGGGGAGGAAATCGGGTACTTGATACTTGAATATAAACATGAATGTCCTACAAAACATGGGCCTCTGAAGTAAGAACTTCAGATGTACTTGTTCTGAACAGTAGCAAGAAAAATGACTTAATTTTCCCTTTCAGAAATCTGCAGAAATGATGAAAAAGGCATCTCCATGTATCCTGGATGCACCACGTTATGAGTAAACAAGAAAATGTGTTTTTTTCTCAGGTATTTTAATGTTGCACTTGTACCTGATCAAGTACGATTTCATTTCTCGATCAGCAAACAACTTACCCAGCTTGCTTTTTGCTTGATTTCTGTTTGTAGATAGAAGAGAAGAGAGCTTGATGGACGCGGCTTGTGTAGTCCTGTCAGCTCTCTGGCCTGGTCCATCTGTGTGAGGGTTAAATCGCAGTACTGTTTGAGCGCCTCCTAGTCGGTTTCAGTTTCAGTGTTGGTCCATGTCCCCCTGTCTCTCTGCACCAGTCCGAGCCTGGTGGAGGGGCGGAGCTGCTGCGAGTCTTCGCTGTCCGAGCCGCTCTAACCGATGGTGACGCCGAAACCGCACTGGAACTTGTTCTTGCGGTGATTGAGGAAGGCGCCAAGAGCAAGCGACAAGGGGAGGGGGACCAACTTCTTCTCCAGCGTGGCCCCCACCACCCAGTTACTGTCTAATGAACCTGGGAGAGAAAGGCGATGGAAGCAGAGGAAAGGCAAACATGTCATAACATCTCGTGTGTTCAACATGGGTATTAAACTGCTGAACACTTGTAATGTGGCTGAAGACCAGCCTGCATCATTTTGAACATTTATGTGAATGTCTTCATTCATTTAAACAGAAACTCACATGGAGACCAAACTCGCTTTGTGATTGGTTAGCAGCTTTTAACACTGTGTAGGGTTTAAGAGAATGTGTACCTTTAAACTGAAGATTAGCTTTGGGGAGGTCCACCTGATAGCCAAAAGAGACACTTGTTTCCTGCATCCGTGTGCTGGCCTCGAACTCCACCCCGACTTGTAACTGCAGAAGACAGTAAGGATTAATAAACAGGGACTCCTTCATTACTTCTGCAGCATTAATATGAACATTCCAGCTCTGAAGAGTTAAATGACCCCCATCATAAGCCTCTGGATGAAGTGCAAGGCCTCACGTTAATGGTTAAAGGTTAGGCCTCAGTTATAAAGTAAAAGCGAGAGGATGTGTAAAATCATTAAACGCATTACACACAGTGCACTGCTACTCCATAATGACATGTAACATACGTGCCAAAATGAAAAGCAAAACCACTATTCCATCACAGCGCTTGACCTCTTTACTGAAAAACAATACATGAGGATTTGTGTTTTTTCAATGAAATGCGTCACAACTGAATACAACTGACCTTTAAATGCAATCAGCTCAGCTGTACTGTATTCCACTGTGTGGCTCATTCATGCCACAATCTAATGCAATCACTGCCCAATCAGAATCCTCTACTCAATATGGAGTGCGGTTCATGTGCTTGTACAGACATAATCATTATCTAAAACCACATGGTGGAAGTAAGGTTCACCTGTAATGAGCTGCTCATTCTTCTATTATATCAAACAGAAATGGCTGACTGGTAGATTTAAGATCATCTGTGTATGAGTGCGCTATGCAGATTATGTAACTCCCATGTGCTTTCATCTCACACACACACACACACCTTTGTAAAATGTATTATATGATGTGTAAAGGTGTGCATATGAGAGACAGAGAGATACAGACAGACTCCCGCAGTTCTAACATGAATCAGATTAACTATATAGAGCCTTAATATTTACTTACATATTTATTAAAATAGTAAATATCATTTAAGTTATAATGAATAATTATTAGGGCAGCACAGAGGGGCAGTGGACAGCTTCACTTTCTTCCAACATACACATGCTGTCAGGTAAATTGGATATTTCCCACAGTGTGAGAGAGAGAGAGAGAGAGAGAGAGAGAGGAAGGAGAGAGAGAAGAGACAGAGAGAGAGGAGACAGAGACAGAGAGAGAGGAGACAGAGAGAAAAAGAGACAGAGACAGAGAGAAAAAGAGACAGAGACAGAGAGAAAAAGAGACAGAGAAAAAGAGACAGAGACAGAGAAAAAGACAGAGAGAGAGAGGGGAAGGAGAGAGAGAGAGGGGGGAAGGAGAGAGAGAGAGAAAAA
>BRDA01014572.1:11767-26753 GCA_036984385.1 Crenuchus spilurus | reverse complement strand
TGTATATAGAACTTATATAAATGTAATCTGTTTAATATGTTCCCAGGCTTTCAGAGCTGACAAGTACATTTTGTAGCTAAAATCAGTAGTAGGAGCTGTCTTGAGGCCTGAAACAGTATATCATACAGTATGTAGATTTTTCCTTGTGCCTCAATGTTGGAGGAGATGATTGCTTACTGGAGTAATAATGTGATTTGTCATCTCAGTCTGGCCTGCATTCTGTCAGTCCAGAAATACTCCAGGCTTTGAGACAGGCTGTGCGTCATGGTGGAAAAGCCTAGCGAGAGGGCTGGCAGCATGCTAGTTCAGTTTTAGCTTTAGCTTTAGGCTTGCTTCTCTGATTACTGAGAAGGAAATTTAATCTGGATAACGTAATGAGTAGTGTTGCTTCATCCTTCTGTCAGCTGTTCTGTAGCAGCAAAAGACCTGCTGTTCTGTAATTTTTTATTTTAGTGGTATTTGGGGGACTTTTGGGAGCCTTCACTACAGACACAGACACTGTTCCTCATCTTATACACATTAGTAGCTGGAAAATGTTGAAATAATACAGTCCTGACTCACTCATGTGTGGAAATTAAAATAGCCACAGGCCTGCAGATATTAGTGCTTAACCAACTGGTCATTAGGATGAGCTTCACTGATGTCTAAATCAGTTTAATAACTTTAATTATTTAATGTATTTAATATGTTCAAACATTGAATTGTTGATGCCTGTTTAGGAACCAGGTACTGGGAGCCTCTCATTGATTGGGTCACATTTGGTTCTATTAAATATGCTCTTACAGTTTAGTTATTGTAAACAATGCTTTTTTCAGAAACCTTGATTTAAGATTATATCATTTTGATGTTTGATGTATAAATAGTTATACTAAATGACTACAAGTTACAAATAATAAGTTAGGTCATTATTACTGCTGAGTTCATGTTATTGAATATAATGTGTAAAAATACCTTTTGGTGTCTACCTAATAATATTTAACATAAGGTATTATTGTTTAGAATTTAATTTTATAAGAGCCAGGTTTAGATCTAACATTATTATTGTTGTTGTTGTTGTTGTTATTACTGTTGTTGTAATTATTATTGTTATTATTGTTGTTTTTGTTGTTATTATTGTTATTATTATTATTAGTAGTAGTAGTAGTAGTAGTAGTAGTAGTAGTAGTATTTGTTTGCTTTGTTTTGTTTCTTCTTAACTGCTTAATTCTGGTCAGTGTTGTGGTGAATTATTATTTTTTATAATAATAATAATAATAATAATAATAATAAATAGTCTGTATATTTTGCACTGTCAAGCACAATGTAATTTGTCTTTTCTGGTTGTTTTGTTAAAAGTATGTGGCCATAAAACTGAAATTAATTATTGTTATTTAAAACATTTTAGCCAGAGTTAACTAACTGTTCCCTTTAAATGACAAAAATATGATCATGTGTTAGCTTGGTACAAACATACTATGAGGAATCCTATAGGAATGCTAGCTAAAATTAGCATTAACCTTTTAATTTTTACTGCCACTTTGACTTTTGACTTTTTTTTCATCAATCAGAAGTGTTGTTTACCTCCAGTACTGTGTTTGCTCTCTGTAGTTTACAAACATGACTCACATGAAGAGTATAAAACTTGTTAGGAGGAAAATTATCAGCACTCGGCATCAGCTGTACCGTAAACTAACCCTTCTCCTCTGGCTATCTGGTGTATCCTGTATGATGAGCAGGAAAAATGGGCCTTCTACAGCAGAGGGAGGGGAAAAACAAAAGCCCTGGATCTAATAACACAGGTCATGTTTCAGAGAGAAATGGACACCACTGCCTTAGCCGTACTGTTCTAGAATAACATCCACAGGAAGTTGGGTTACATTAGTATTGTGATGGACACAGTCAGAGCCAGACTTTTAGGACTTCTTCAGTCTTCAGAAGTTCCATTCAATCTTGTAGGAATAGACATTGTGACACTATTGTGATAAATTCCACAGCTCTCTAGAACTAATCCATCCATCCATCCACCCGGCCTGCATATTTACATTCGTATGTTTACAATATTTTGATCATGCAAGACATGGTCAGCATCCAAATAATGCTTCTTTCGTTCAGAACTGTAGCTGTGAGGCTAACAACAATTTTCTGTAAAAATACATCATCAAAACCTTAATGTGGTTTAGGACAAGTATGATATAAGATAATCTACTGTCTTCTACTGTCTGTCCGTAGCAGTGAAGTTGTATTCATTTTTATAGTTCATAGTAAGCCGTATTGTGTCCTAAACCACATCCACTATTCTCTGAAACCTTCACTAATATTTGGATGCAGTTTGAGTTTGTTTTGGTTACCAGAAACAACTGGGCTATTTAGGACACTTGAGTTCCTGTGTTTGTTAGCACTTTTAGCTTCACAGCTCCAGTTCTAAATTAAAGAAGCAGAATTAACACTCCAAACATGTCTTGGCTGATCAGCTACATCAGAGGTACATGGAAAATGTGTATGAATTTTAAATGTTCTGCACTCTTGTTTTATAATGAGGAACAGGACTGTTTCCCAGTGTCACATTAAAAGCAGAAGTGTGTTTGTGTGTTTTCAGGACTATTCGGATGACGACACCAAGCTGGAGTATAATGTGGACGCAGATAACGGGATCGTTATGGAGGGCTACCTCTTCAAAAGGGCCAGTAATGCTTTCAAAACGTGGAACAGGTGAGTGAATAAAACAAGAGTGATGGCTGTACAAAATGTAGCTTAAATCTAAGTTATTAGAATTATTTAGCTTAACAATATCTTTTCGATAGTATTCCAAAGTCTTCAGTTCAGTTTTGTAAACATTTTTATTTAAATATGTATTTTTAGATCCTTTATTCAGTATTTCTACCAGAATTAGTTAAATGGTAAATGTTTATTTTAGATTTTGTATTTATCATTCATATTCATTATATTTTATGTGTGTATACGTATGAAGGAGCAATAATGAGCATATTGAAAAGTCAGTATATAAATAAATATGATTCTTCCTTAACTGTTTTTATTTTAATTTATTTATTTTTTGGCAGGCGCTGGTTCTCTATCCAGAACAATCAGCTAGTGTACCAGAAGAAGTTTAAGGTTAGTCAGATGTCTGTTTTAAACTGAACTGAAAAATTCATATTGCTGACTTCACATTTCCTGTTTTTGTTTTGGGTTTTTTTTTGAGAGAGAGAGTTTTTGCTGTGCTTTTTAATAAAGTTCTTATAGACAAGTTAGTGTACTCAACAACCATTGTTGCAGTAACTCTCCCAAGCAGGTATTTGAGATTTGACATCTGTATGTAAATCTGGTCAAATCTGACAAAACTGATGTAAAAGTGTCACTGAAGGCAAAAAATGTTTATTCAGTTGTTCTGGCAACTATGCATGTATATAACTCCACAACAGGCTTTCTTGTTGAGAGACATTCAGTGAATCAGATGAATTAACACTTTGAGCATCTTGATCATTGTCCAGCCAACTCTTGCACGTTTATGTATCTGATTTAAACCAGTCAAAGCACTGAAAATACAGTAAAAACAGCAGAAAATACATAAAAACATAAGACAAATTAACTTAAACATTATTTTAAAGGTGATGCACTCTTAACTGCTAACAGTGATAGTTAAAATTGGGGACACCAGACTTTTCAAATAGTTATTTTTTCAGTTTACCAAACGTGTTATGCATACTATTTCACAGACATATTTTATGGTATTTTTTCCCCACAAGATGCTCAAAAAAGGCTAGATTAGTGTGTGTGTGTGTTGTGTTCTATGTTTTATTGTGTGTGTGTTGGTCTTTTTGAATAGGAAAACCCAACAGTGGTGGTGGAGGACCTGCGGCTATGTACAGTAAAACATTGTGAGGATATTGAGCGTCGCTTCTGCTTCGAGGTTGTTTCACCCACAAAGTGAGTCTGTCTATAGCATATACACAACAGCTGTGAGGCTAAAATACAACACTAAAACTGGCATCAACACACTCCAACATCACATAGATCGTAATTAAAGTCTTATGATCCAGTTGCTGTGGTTTAGGCCACGTTATGTCACTTCGATAAATAAAAAAGGAATGTAATGGATTATTCAGTATGATTCTATTATTATAATATTCTTGAAAAAATGACTGTTTGAGCCATATTCAGTCAGTTTCCTCAACCATCCCAATATTATTTAACACAAACTGTAGGACATCAGAGCTCTGAAAAATCAACAGCTATTTAATTGGCATTAAAACATCAGCAGAATAATAGTTAATGAAAATTGTCATTAGTTGCATGTAAATGTGCAAAGATAAAGTATGATGTGTATCATTAGAATACCAACTGAGTCTGGTTCAGAAACATGTACAATAACATGAGCAAAAACACTATTAAGACTAAATATTAGGTTTTTCCAGGGTCATGTATTACATGTCAATAACCACTCTGTTAGGCGTGATACAGTGGTAACCCTACTTATGAGTTTAATCTGTGCAGGAGCCGAGCTCGTTAGCTGGTTTGCTCGTTAGCTGGATGCATTTTCCCCATAAGAATACATGTAAAACTGATTAATCCGTGTCAGCCGGCCAATATACAGTATACTTTAATATGCTAAATAATGTGTTTATATGGGTTTTTTAAAACATAAACGTGACGACCGCAACGCTCATGTAGGCTGGTGGCTAAGGAGGACAGGAGGACGGGCGTACGTGTATGGCATGGTTACACTTATCATATGAAAAGTAAAAGTAAAATGTATCTAACTTTCTTGTTCACTACCTTTTGCTTTCTTTGCATCGCTTTCACTAGCACTTTCACTTTCACTGGACAGCGGTCAAAGGTAATGACTGACCTCTTCTATGCTAGCATCTAGGGGATGCTACGACCGCTGCGCTCCTAGCGGTTGGCATACTTGAACTAATTTACGCTACTCGTTACTTGGAATTTTATTCGTTACCTGGAACAAAAATATTCCGAGATCTCGACTCGTTTCCTGGAATACTCGTTAGTAGGGATGCTCGTAAGTAGGGTTACCACTGTATTTAAATCACCCTTAATACAACAGATGCAGTGAGACTGATTGGCTAAATGTATGTTGCTATGCGCATATAATGTGTCAGCAGCGATTGGCTGCGCTGGTTCTCTGACTTCTCAGACTGTGATATTTCAGTAGAAGTTAAAATACATTACTCACTAATATGCTTTATTACAGGTTACAGTACATTGCTTACTAATATACAGTGTGTCTGGTTTGCTCCTTTACCCAAACGATCATGAATAACTAATATTAATGAAGATATTGAGATGAAATTTGGATTAAATATACCTCAGAATTTATTAAATAGATTGATGTTACAACATGTGCTGAAAATGTCCTGCATGCAGTTCTTTTCTCCTGGTGAGGTATGTTCTTTCTTCTGAATCAAGTTTATTATCCAGGACAGTTGCACTATAAACACTTCCTCCTGTACTGTACACTCACATATAATGCACAGATTGTTGCACAATTCTCAGGGTGAAATAATTCACATCCTTTGCTGTGTTTGTGATGATAACTAAAGGCTTTAATATCTCACTGCAGCAGCAGGCGACCGATAGAGACAGCTAGACAGGCGCCGGCTTCTACTCCGACAGCCACGGATATTAGTCGTTAGAAATAAACACCCGTCTACCAGCATGTAATCATACATGTCAGTCTTTTTCACACAGACTAAATCGCTATATCTTCATTGGTATTGAAGGTTTTTACAGTTGTTAGAAGCAATCCAGAGAAATTAAAGTACATGACTTGGTAATATACATCAATAGAAGTTATAGTACATTACTTTATTAAGAAAAGTATTTACTGTATGTCTCTGCGATACAGATCTCAGTAGCTGTAATGTTTATTTCATGTTTGTGGAACATGTTTGTGCAGGAGCTGTATGATGCAGGCTGATTCAGAGAAGCTGAGGCAGGCATGGATCAAAGCGCTGCAGAACAGCATTGCCACGGCCTTCAGAGACAGAGCAGAGGACACTGAGGTGATTTAATGCTTCACTTAATTTCAGCCTTCGCAATATCAGTTTTTATACAGCGATGAACCAAAGCACCAACATCATGATAAGATAATGTGCAAGTGAAGGTCTGGGTTATGTTAAACAGTAATAGAACAGGTGATTGCTGTAGGGTGTGTTGCGTGTGGGGAAAATGGGTAGGTGTGAAGACTTGAGAGACTTGACAAAGACTAAATCATGGTCTGGGTAAGAAGTGGTACCCACCTGTGCATTTCAGGGACATTTTTGTGATTACATTTTTCTGCTTTTGATAGAAGCTGGACAGGAAGTCCTCACCATCCACAGGAAGTCTGGATTCAGGCTCAGAGTGTAGAGAGAAGAGTGTGAGAGGAGACGGTGCACTGCAGAGAGTGATGGCAATCTCAGGAAACAGCACCTGCTGTGACTGCGGGCAAGCTGACCCGAAGTGGGCGAGCATCAACATGGGCATCACACTCTGCATCCAGTGTTCCGGCATACACAGGTGCAACAAAACACAGCCTGCAGATTTCATTCAATTTAATCTAATCTATTCTATTCACTTGTTGAGAGTGCCTGTAGAGTGGCATGCAAAAGTTTGGGCACCCCTGGGTACAACAGCTGTGTCCAAAAGGCATGAAGTCAAAGATGAAACAAACCTTTGCACGTTTTAAGCAATATCAATCTATTATTGTGTTTTTGTACAATTTTAGAGTGAAAAAGGAAAAGAGTACCTTAAAAGTATGGGAAGCAGAGGATATGGCTTGTTCAGTCATAATTAGGAAAGAGCAGATGATGCAAATTTCAAAGCTTTATAAATACCCAGACTCCTCTAACCTTGTCCCAAAAAACAGCAGCCATGGGTTCTTCTATGCAGCTGCCTAGCAGTCTGAAAATAAAAATGGTTGAGGCCCACAAAGCGGGAAAAGGCTATAAGAAGACAGCAAAGTTTGTTTTGCCATTACTCATTTAGATATTTTTTTCTGTGTTGTGTAATAACCAAGTTAATTATCATGGTTTATCTCTTCTGTTTATTCATGTTTGTGTTGGCGTCCTTCTGACAAACATGTATTTTCATTTCAAACTTGGCAGTTATTTTTGGAAGTATAATGTATCATTATTCCAGCATTTGGATTGTTCTATGAGGCTATTTTGAAACTGTTGCAGCTGTTTCTAATATTGTGGATGATTGTGTTTTTTTAGGAGTTTGGGAGTTCACTTTTCCAAAGTGAGATCACTGACACTTGACACATGGGAACCAGAACTGCTGAAGGTGAGAGAGAGATACAGTACTGTGCACCTAAGTTTATTGTTTAAAGCCTTTATTTTTTGTTATAAGTGAATTTGTGCAAAAAATACATAGAACAAATACAAATCAGCATAAATGCAGTAAAAAGTAACTTGAAAATAGTTGTTTGATTATTCAAAACTGTTAATGAATTATAACTACAAGTAAGGCTTGGTTCATACATAGTTTGGTGTGCGCTGTAGCGATGGACCGAATGCATTGCTGTGGTAGCTGCTCTGACCAGCACAGCAGCAAAGATGAAGACTTTTTCAGTTATATGTATATAACTGCTAAATTAACATAGTAATACATTTCTGATTTGATATATTGCATTACCTCGTACAAAATGTGATGTCTCCCTTTTCACTTTTGAACATGTATGTATTATTCTTTAAGTACTATTATCCTGGTACCCCATCCTCAGCAGTAGCTTATTCTTTTGTTTTCTGTTTCTGTGTGAAAAAGTACAAATGAGAAACAAAGGAAATAGACTATGGCCAACAAGTGATCGAGATGGGTTTGCCTCACTACCCAGACTAGCCGTGTTTTAATTTTTGAGCGGGTTTCCGCTGGGGGCCGGCCATTTCATCTGCAGTTACATCACTTTGGCTATTTGCCCCATGCTGCATCCACATCTGCCATAGGTATGAACCAGGCTTAGCACTGCACTGCTATGAAGGGAGGTTTAGAAAGGCTTAAACCAGCATATTCATTATAGATAAAAACTATTTTATTATTGTCAATGCTGCTCCCCAGATATCTAAAACTAGCATCTTTTGACTGTTAATAACTTTAGACTAAATTTAATTTTCTCAGGTTATTTCATCTGATGTTTGTGTTTGTTTGTGCAGTTGATGTGTGAACTAGGAAACGGAGTCATTAATCAGATCTACGAGGCTCGACGGGAGGAGCTCGGAGCTAAAAAACCACAACCAGGAGACCCCAGGTATACATACATACACTGTCTGTCCAAAAGTATCCAGACACTACTTGTATTGAGCAAATTCAACTACTTTAAGGTCACCCATTACTGACACAGAGTGTGTAAGCTTGCATATCTATAGAAAAACTCTAAAAACTCCCAGCTCTGGAGGGATGGAGCTCTCTCCAATACCTTTGTGGGGTGAAGTCTGATCCAGAACTAACCATCCAACAGCAGTGCTCCAGTATTAAGTGTCGCCTTCCCAGAAGCGTAGAGATTGCTGCTGCGGTAAACTCTCTACTAATATCTCGGTTTCTCTCTGTCTCTCTTTCTCTCTCTGTCTCTCTCTTTTTTCTCTCTCTCTCTGTCTCTCTTTCTTTCTCTCTCTCTCTCTCTCTCTCTCTGTCTCTCTCTCTCTCTCTCTCCCCGGCTCCCCCCCCCTGGCTGTCTCTGTCTCTCTCTCTCTAGGCAGGAGGTTGAATCGTATATTAAAGCAAAGTATGTTGATCGGCGGTTTGTCAGACGGCCGACAGATGACGAGTTGAGGCTGAAAGTGGTGAGCTTGAGTAAACAAGAGAAACGCCTCAGCAGCGGTTCTGAAACACCCAAAGCTCCACCCACAACACCCAAAGCTCCACCCGCAACACCCAAAAACCGCCCTGAATCTGGCGCCTCAGGTGGGTCTCTACACCTCCTTAGGTTTCACAAAAGTAAATAAATAAATACTGTTTTGTACAATTAAATACGAGATTTAAATAGATGGTTCTTTTGAAGGTTCTTTCGTAAATTAAGTTTTTACATTTAAAGACTTTACAATTAAAGTCAAAGAAACATTTGTATACCTTAGGGGTTCTTTGCATGGTGAAATGGTTCCACTGCGATGGAGAACGTGGAATTCTTTTTGGAATTTTTTCTTTATAACACCAAAAAGGGTTCCACTGTTGTTAAAAGCTGGATATTGCAGCAATAGCAGAACCAGTCTGAAAAAAATCATTTTCAAGTACAAAATTTGGATTTATAGTCATTTTTTTCTCCAAATATCGTAAACAAGTGACAGTAAAGCATCGTCAAAGAAGAATGCCATTGTTACCAGTTCTGTGTTAGGGTGAGATAATAAAAAGGCAATTGACTTCACATTAAAAGAGATTGTATTGTGTTATAAACTTCCAGGATTGTGTTTAATAATCGCAGAAGGATAAGAAATAAAAGGACAATACATTATGTTTCAAAATGTCACCTGTCTGTATGTAGACTTTGCTTGGCGCAATCAAGGCCCAGGTTTTCATTCAACTTATTTTATTCTTCTAATAATCAAACTATTCAGTCATATAACTACAGCGTTTATTGTGAAAAACCTTGTAACAAGATAGAAGCCATCCAGCCAAAGTTGTCAGATGGGTATCAAACAGACTTTGCCAATGATTAATGAGAAAGGGAATTAATAATTTTGGATATGGCATTATGTATAGAAATGGAAAAAAACAATCATAGAATAAAAATATATAATTTTTAGTCTGTTATTATTTAATAATAATTGTCTTTAACAAAATAAATTTTAAATAAAAATGAAGGTATGAGAAATTTTGTTTTTAAATGTGTATATAACCTTTTCTTTTAATAAAAAAAATGTTGAAAATAACTATTATGTAAAGATGTAGCAATTCAAATAAAAAGTCTATATATACACAGTGGAACCTCGGTTTTCATAATTAATCTGTTCTAAAGTGCCTGATAACCGAAACGAATGATAACTGAAGCTATATTTCCCATAAGAAAAAATGTAAATCCAGTTAATTTGTTTCAGACCCTCCAAAATATGAACAAAATACATTTTTATAGAATAACTATAGTTTTACATACAGAACACAATGAGAAATAAATACAAAGGACTAATGAAATGGATAAATGAAAATTTAACATCACTCTTGTAGGTTTACGATCTGTTTTAGAGCGTGCTGGTGTAATCCAGCAGCCTTTGTATTTTACAGCCATTCTCAGGGTTCTTGGCCACTATTTATTTTCAAATCCGTTTTCAGGCGCCATCGCTTTAATGTGCCGGTTTTTTTTTTCTTTTTTTTTTTCTTTTTTCGTTTTTTTTTTTCTTTTCAGTATCAATGAGAAACAAAGCAAGAATGAACAACGAACGCGTGGGTGGATGGTTTGTTTTTTACTACACTGAGTCGTGTGGGCACACCGGGGTCTGTGAATGATACCTGGGAAAAATTTCCCTGAAAAAAGTTGACAATAACCAAGGTTCCACTGTATGTATTTGGCCTGTATACTTACAAAAACCATTAACTGGTAAATGGTGTCATTTTGAGTCTCTTCATACAAATGCATTTTTTTCTGCTGTTTGAAACTGGCCACGTGTCTTTCCTGTCAGCTGAAATCTTCTTTTCGAATCTTTTCTCATGCACCTCTAGTTTAACTCCAGCTTTTACACTGTCAAAAGTTTGGGGACACTTTGTCGTCTTTTGAAATTGGCATTTTCTCACTGTTACTTTGCATCCAAGTACAAAAATGCCTGCGAAAGGTTTATTTATCATACAGAAGCTATGTGCTAATGTCTACATTTATATTGATCATTAATGAAATATGTGCTAATGCTATTTACATAAATATTTGAATGCTGATTTGAATCACAGCAGACTCACTTACTAATATAAATATGAAACATGATATTGATTTCTTCTACATAAAGCTGGTGTAGCTTTAATATGGTCCGATATTACAAACGTAATAATATCCCGATTTGTCTTGAAAAGATTTGTAAAGGCCTCCCCAAACTTTTGTATAATCCTCTTTATCAGTCTGGCTTGTTTACTCTCTTTCTTGACCAGCTTTCTGCTTCATAACTAATTTCCTTACTCCACCCCAATCTCTGTCCCCTGGTTTTTGACCCCTGGCCTTTGCATAGCTGTGATTGGTGTTGAAGAAGCTCGTCGAGAGTCTCTGTTCTGTGCTGATGAGTTAGACTCTCTTTTCTCCTACTTTGACGCCTCTGCCAGGCTGCGCAGTAGTAAGTACAGCTGTATGTGTATAACTCACTCCCTCCAGCACTGCAATTTTCCTCACTTTCTTGCTTTTGGCCAAGATTTGTTTCTCGTTCATTTTTCCTCTCTCATGCTCATTCTGTCCGAGTTTCATGGATTAAGGTTTCTATGTTGTAAGATGTTATAAACATGATAGTATTATAATTATATACACCGATGAGCCAACATGTCCCAGGTGAAGTTAATAGCTTTGATTATCTCATAACAGAAGGGATATCCATCCATCTATCCATCCATTATCATCCGCTTAATACTGATCAGGGTGAGACCCTTCCCCCTTTCACTGGGCACAGAGCTATTTTATCTTAAACCCAGGACAGGGCAACAGAAGAGAGATATATTAGATGAACAGTCTGAATATGAAGACTTGAGTGACTTTGACAAGGACCAAATCTGATTGATCATAAACATGTGCTTAAACGATTCAGATCCAGGGTGGATGCACCTCACAGCATACAGGACTTAAAGGATCGTCTGCCTCAGTGGCTCAGAGCTGTTTTTATGACACATGGAGTACCAGGAGCATATTAAGAAGACTAGCATTTTGGTCATTGTTTTGGCTCATCGCTGTATGGCCATGTGAAGTAAAACTTTTACCCTGGCATTAACATGTTTTTAAAGCCATGCACTACTGTATTTTAAATTCTTACATTTTGTTTGAATAGTAAAGCTATACCTTTACACACGTGGGTGTGTCCACATAATGATTGGCAGCAGTTTCTCTCTGTGAATATATACAATGCAGCATCAGTGACTGTGATGATGTTACAGGTTTAAACTTCTGACTCAGTGATGAACAGAATACCAAACTAAACCTTATTGCAGGACTAAAAGTCAGAGTAACATGATTAAGAGCCATTCAGTCACAAAGAGGCAGAATGGGAGAGAAAACCTGAGAGGGGGAATAGATTCAGTAGATCTTTTTGTAAACCTCAGTGAAGTTCTGTAGTGCATAGATGTGAATTAATACTGACTTTCAATATTTAAAAATTAAATTGTGAGCACAAATGCAGTACTGCACCTTTTAACTGTCTTGTCCAGTGTGTTGTTTTCATTCCCCTAAAAGTGTCACATGATGAGTGGACATTATTTTTTAAATATAAGCACATTATATTTTAATATAACAAATATAAACAAATGGACAATCATCTTCACCACTCAAATTAAAATTTTTAAAAGTTAAAATTAAAAAATAACAACCTTCAAAATCCAAGTCTTGCTGTCTGAGTTATCATTGTTATTGGTGACATTAAGTAAACAGCTCTGATTGGTTCTTTGGGAGAGCTAATTTGCAAGATCTCTTCACAAAAAAATGCTTTTTTGATGTCAGTTCATAGTAAATTAATCTAAAAGTAAACATAAAAGTTAGAAAAGGCAACTAATATACAGAGTATGTTACACAAACTTTAAAGATTTGCTTTTATAATTTTGTTTAAAAATTATTTGATTAATTTATTATAATAAATTAAAATTTATTTATTTGATCCAGTCATCAGTGAATGTTGCAGCTGCTATTTTCTAATACTTTAAAAGAATAAAAAGAACTAATAACTGATATAACCAAAACAATTACAAACCACCTTTATGACAGCAAAAATCTGTATTTGTGGCTGTGGTGTCTTCAGTGATTTTATTTATCATTAATAAATCATGTAAACCTGTAGAGAAATGTGTTGATTTACATGGTCATTTGTCCCTAATAGTCAGTGAGTTAGTGAGCCAGTCTGAAAATGAGTCCGTCTGTTACTGAGGTTTTTTTTTTTTTTTTTTTTTTTTACAGAAAAGAGTGCGGACAGTGGCATCCAGAACAGCGCTGAGGGCAGCAGAGAGATACTGTCCACCAGCCTGTCCACCAACAGCCTCAATGACACAGGTCAGTCACCTAAATGCTTCCTGAATGAATATATAATGGAGGCTATTTTTGGATTTGTTTCTTATTTTATATTTACAGCGCCCTCCATAATTATTGGCACCCCTGGTTAAGAAGTGTTCTTTGGCTTCTAATAAATTCTTTTTTAAGAAAAATAGTATAGGACAAAAATGCAAAAAAAAGAAAAATCTAAGCTTTAATTCAAGTGCCTTTATTTAGTGGGGAAAAAATCACACATTAAGAAATAAATCTTTTGAATGAAATCATGTGTGCCACAATTATTGGCACCCCTGGTTTTAGTACTTTGTACAACCTCTTTTTGCCAACAAGACAGCACTTAATCTTCTCCTATAACTCTTCACAAGATGGGAGAATACAGAAAGAGGGATCTTTGACAATTCCTCTTTGCACAACCTCTCTAAATCATCAGAGTCCTGGGTCTTCTCCTATGCACTCTCCTCTTCAGCTCACCTCACAGGTTTTCTATTGGGCTGAGGTCTGGGGACTGAGATGGCCATGAGAGGAGCTTGATTTTGTGCCTTGTGAACCATTTTTGAGTAGATTTGGCCACATGTTTAAGGTCATTATCTTGCTGAAAGACCCCGTGATGACCCCTCTTCAGCTTTCAGGCAGAGGCCACCAGATTCTGATTCAAAATGTCCTGATATTTCGCAGAGTTCATGATCCCATGTATCCTTACAAGGTTCCCAGGTCCTTTGTAATAGAAACAGGTCCACAGCATCACCAATCCTCCCCCATACTTAACAGTGGGCATGAGGTGTTATTCTGTGTACTCATCCTTGGTGTTACACTTACAGTGTTTGTTGCCAAAAAGCTCTATTTTGGTCTCATCTGACCAACGCACACAGTCCCAGTTAAAATCCCAGTACCACTTGGCAAACTCCAGCTGTTTATGCTTATGAGTATAACTCAGAAAAGGCTTTATCCTAGCATCCCTCCCAAACAGCTTGTTGGCATGTAGATAGCACCTGATGGTTGTTTGGGAGACCTCGTAACCCCAAGATGCTATCATTTGATTCAATTCTCTTACAGTGAGCTTTGGAGAACTTTTTACTTCTCTTACCATCCTTCTCACTGTGCATGGTGGCAAGATACACTTGCGTCCCCTTCCAGGCTTGTTTGTTACAGTTCCAGATGTTTTGAACGTTTTGATGATTGCTCTGACTGTAGATAAGGGCATCTGCAGGTGAGTGGCTATTTTCTTGTAGCCATTGCCTGATTTATGAAGGTCAACACACATCTGCTTTACTTGAATAGTGTGTTCTCTTGTCTTTCCCATGTTTAAGAGTGAGTAAAAGAAATAGGCCTTTGTGTGATGCCATATTTATACCCCAGGGAAATAGGAAATTATTAATTACTAATTAAAGGTTCCTAGATAATTTGATCCACTTTATAAACTACAGTATAAATGACAAAAATGGTTCAAATACATTTATTTCCAAGAAATTGTTAAGGGTGCCAATAATTGTGGAACAGGTCATTTTATGGGAAATAATTATTTCTTAGTCAAGATTTTTTCTTTCTTTATTTTTTTTTCACTTGAGTTGAAGGTTGCTTTTTACTAAACTTTTTCAGAGTGAGATTATTCTTCTGCAATAAAAAAATTATTTATTTTAAGGCATTTAACACATTTTAACTAAGGGTGCCAATAATTATGGAGGGCACTGTATATCATTGGGGTTCAGGAGACAGTATGACTTACTACAAACTACAAAAAAAAAGAAATAACAAAAACATCTGAATGGAAATGTGTGTAAACATGAGTTTTGAGTTCCTTTAAGCCCAGTAACTTACAAAAAACAAGTAGCTTTTACAAAAAGCACTTAAACTCAATCCTGCTAGACC